>WBMW01002614.1:74092-139375 GCA_013396635.1 Penelope pileata
AAAAAAAAAGGATGACATTGAGAAAACTGCGGCCTTGAGGCCTGAATACAACCCATGACTGCATTTTGCAATGCATGTGACTACATGCTTCTTTCATGTTATTACCGGATAAACAATTGTGGTTAAAGTTTGGCCTAAAAACAAGTTTGAAAGGCCTAGTCAGTATTTGGCAAGGACAAACTTTCCCACCCTGAGTATATTCTATTCAATTAATATCAATATTCAATTAATATCTTATTTTATATTTAGAAGTCCAATAAGAAAACCTGTAAAATGGAGCTTGTGTATCGATCACCCAGAGGCTATTTGAGATACATCTGATTACAAGGTAGAAGAAGCAGAATCCTAGAGGCAAGAAGTGAATTAGATTCATATCTGGTTGCAGAACATCTTGAGATAGTATTCGTATTGCACTGGCCGGTGCAAGAGCTGTCCACACCATATCTTGTTTGCATTTAAAGTTGGCTCTTTCACAGTCAATTTTCTTTTACACTTACTTACAAAATAGAAGACACGTGTTGCATGTAATATGGATGGAGTGTAGTAAATACATTTTCTTTCATTTAGTGTTCCTAAATCACCTCTACTGTAATTATATGGGTTTCCAAGTGTTTTGAACAAGGGTGAATTTTTTTTCATCCAAATTACTTTAAACACTGCAAACAGTAGTTTGTGCCTTCTAGTAGTATGGAGGGATTTGCTTCACTTCAGCCATGAGATGGTGATACTTAGATTGCTTTTGGCCTAACTGCCACTAGGAAATCTGAAGTTCAGTCAGCAGCTTTCCCATGAGCACTACTCTGACATGTGCAATACATTTTCTGTCATGCAATTCATGCATCCAGTACAAGATAAGGAATCAATTTTGCACAAATTTGTTCTGTTCTACTGAAATTTTCTGCCACTCAGTCAGGTAAGCTTGATTTTTGTTCAAAAGTTATCCTTTTGGACTATTGGCAGCCCTGAAGTTTCAAATGCCAAGCCATCCATCAAAAATAATATGAGCAATTTAACTAGGAGACTTTTATCAAGCAAAGAGTTATGGATTAGGGTTGGGTTTTGGTTGTTGCTGTTGTTCTCTTACTGCTGTTTTCAGAGGTCACTTGGCCGTATTTTCATTTTTTCCCCTTCGGGCATGTCAAACGTTTCTGGCTTTAATGAATGTTGATTTTTTCATAATAACTTCTGGAGTTGAGGTTTAAGAAAGCTATCAAGTATCAGGAAATCCAAGATAAAATTACAAGAGTTGTTACCACTTCAACTGCGCGTACAAAGAGGAGACAAGCTTCCCATGGATGACTGACTTCCCAGTCTTTCTAAAAATGTATTCCAAACTGACACCATGTTTTGCCCTTCAAACATATCCAAAGGAACTATTGTCATTCACCTTAAGAACTATGTTTGTTACGGGGGCAATTAGTAGACTACCTATGTTATCCTGAGATTTGCAAGAAGAAAAAGTAATTTAGAATTTTTCTCTTACGGATACTGGTATTTTATTTCACCTGAAAATTACATGGTTTCACATCTTCATATGGACCTCTAGGTTCAGGTTACCCATGTTTTTCTGTATTTCATTTTAGACAGTTCATTTCTCCCTGCACAGTTCATGCTGACCCTGACATTTTTGATCTTAAAAATACTTCACGTTTTCTGGTGTTGTTTTTTGTTGTTGGTGGTGGTTGCTTGCTGTTGCTGTCATTGATTGTTTGTTTGGTGGTGGTTTTTTTTTTAAAGTTTTTGAAGTTCTTAAAAATATTTTGCAACTATTACTGAGACTTTACGGGCAAGAATTTACTTGGCTTCATTGTTACAATTGATATAACCACCAAAATTAAAATTAAAGAGGAGAAAAACTAGAAAATTATATTGTCCCTTTCATGTGGATTGCTTCCTTTACAGATGTCCTTATGTTAATCATTTCCTTTAGGGTGATCCCTGGACCCAACAGAAATTGTCTTGCTGCTTGGCTTTGAAGAGATTTATGGAGCAGTGGTGCCCATCTCACTTTCAGAAGAGGGAGAAATGTGCCAAGCCTGGGGAGAGGTCATCGGTGGTATGAGGAGCAGAGATCGCTTTTCACTGAAAGGACTATGGCCACCAGGATCTCAGGGCTGCGTTGTGCTGAAATCATTTCACAGGCATTCACATGCTGTCATTGCAGTTGCGAGCCTCAAGTCATTTGCGTGCTTCAAAAAGAAATTCATGACTGTAAGACAGTCAAAATACCTCACTACAAAAGGACTGGCAAAAGGTGGCAAGGAAGCATAACAGATGCCTTTGGCCAGTGCAAAAAAAGCTTTGAGAAAAAGTGGTCTTCAAGGTAACTGCCCCTTGCCCCAACCAGCAAAACAACCAAATCATCTAGGCAGTACAAACCACACCGCGTAGATCTAGTACTAACCATCTAGAAGCCCTGGTACCTCATTACACACTGAGAAAATCTGTTCTTGATGTTAATGGAACTTCCCAAACTCTGGTTGGACTTTCTTCCTGAAGCATTATCTGCTTCAGACTCTGAGTGCACCACAGCATTAGCAAGCCTTCTGGTCTTGCTCCAGCTGAGAGACAAGGTCGGATGGCTTCCCCTCCTCCAGTCCAGGCAGTGATGGAGAGACTAACTCCCGTTTGCATGAGGGAAGCAGTAGCTTCCCTAATATTCTGAAATCTTTTGTGTTCTGAACAAATGAATGGTGAGGGGCATCTAGCTGGTAGATGAGCCTGATTCTGCCATGTTCTTCCTGAGATATCACGACAAGAAACACGTGAAGAATTCAAGATGGGAGGTGACATGATAAGTTTTCTGGTTTATTTTTTTCTAATAATGCCTAATATGGAGTGTGCCCTTGCAATCACAGCTAAGCAGTGAGCTGAAGTCTCTGGGGAGATAGCTCCAAAATTTTATTTTCTGAGCAGTAGCAACTCATTCAGAAGCCATCACTATGCATGTGTAGTTACTGATATTTTCCCCCATATGAATTCCTTTGCATTTACTGACATTTAATTTCATGTCATTTTTTCATTTAATACTGTGATCTTCAGTAGCATTCTGCATTCAGTTTTTATTTTGAATCTCCTGAATAATTTTGTATCCACTGCAAACATTCACCTCCTTAGTTATGCTTTTATTCCAGGCTAATTCTGAATGCATTGAACAGTACAAAATCCAACAGTGATCCTCAGAAACTTCTCAGAGTTGTGATCTTGAACATCTATTCTTATCCTTAGTTAGTCCAAACCCTGATCTTCCATCTAAGCCAGTAAGAGTCTGCTATTTCAAATAGTAAATTGAGAGGAATATCATCAAAAGGTTTTGAAAGTTAAATGACATCATAAGGACCACTTTATCTCTTCTTCCAAGGACATTTAAGCTTTTAAAAATAGGACTTCCATATGCCAGACATCAGGGAAAAAAAAAAAAAAAGGAAGAAAAAAGGAATGGGGAGAGAGGCAACGAAGAGAAACATTTTGGTAGTTATGTCTTTGCTCAACATTGGTATTCCTTGCTAGGGGTATCTTTTACCATGGCGATTTAACCTCTTTTATTGAACAGCATCCCTTGTTCCCTCCCCAGCCCGATCCTCTACCTCCATCCTAAATCCCAGGCCCCTAGCCCACATGCACACAGCTCCCCAATCCTCTTGTCAGTGTTCATCATCTCTTCACTCCCTGGTCTCTCTCACCAGAAAACATCTCTTTTTTACTTAGAGAGCAGCTCCTTCACAACAGGTGATGTCATGGAAGCTGTTTAAGATCACTTTGTGTTGAAGAATAAAGCCCTATGGCTTGCATGTGGTGGCATAAAATCCCACAGCACTTTGTCCCATCAGCTCCTCCAGGCACAGCCAGAACCAGTTGCCTGCTGGTCCTCACCACCGGCAGCCTCCAATTCAGCACAGCTGAGCCTCCATGAAGCCAGAGTTACTTCCAGCGCCTACCTTAGTACCTAAATACTAGCATGGGGAATATTTACCCTTCACTGCTATTATAGTAGCAACATCTACAGTGCACACATCCTGAGACACCTTGTAGCTATCTCGAGGGAAATTCAATGGGAAGCTGAGGAAACTGATTAAGCCAGCAGTCATTTTTGCATTTTCAACAACTTGGGCCATTATTCTAGCACACTCTACTAGCAAATAGTACAGCAACTGTTCTGCTTCATAAATATGCAATTTTAATGGTTGTAATCCCAAACCTCAATGTAATTATTTCTTAGAAAACCATGATTTTTCTTCTGGGACAAGAAAATATTTTTTATGAGCTGATTAAGTGTTATTAACAGTAATTAGCATAGTTCAGCAATTTGGAGTTCTGTACAACAAAAGTTCTAGTCTCTCTTATTTTTTTTATACAACAAGTGGATACAGAGTTGCCTGCTCATCTTTCCCTGAACACATTTGTACTTTTCATAGATTTGAAGGCCAAAAAAGAACTATTATGATGATGCTTCATGCTATTGGCCAGTTTTTCCAGAGCTCATAGTTCTGGTCTCTGGAAACATCTCTCACGTGCATGCTGTGATGAAAAAGGAAGACAAGTGAGGGGTTGCTTAAAGGATTTCGAATCACGTTCTCAATCTGCTATTATTAATAGACAAATGAAAATTTCTACATGTGTACTTCACAACATCTTTCATGAAAATCTCACCCAGACTACAAACAGATTATATAGATTTGTGATTAGTATAACTGACATAATTTTTTAAAAATTCTTAGAGTAGATATAAGAAGATTCGGTCTTTTTTTTTAAAAAAGAAAAGAAAAGAAAAGAAAAAGCCCACAAATAAACAACCTAAACCTAATCTGAAGAGAATGAGAAATGCTCCTGCAGTAGTTTGGGTTTTAGCAAGACCCTAAAAGTAGCATTAAGAAAAGCTAATTGCCATCAGGTTGAGAAGTTGTATATTAAGTTTGATCCTCTGGTATATTTTTGCTACTGCATTTTTAAAAATCAGACTAATGCTACTGCTGATAGAACTTTTACTGTTGTAGCAGTCGAAAAGGCTGTTATGGGATAAAATCTTCGGATAAATAAGAGATTAACTTCTCTATGTGAGAGTCTGTAGAATACAGATAAATGAAATAATAAGAAAAAACTGAACCTGAAACGCATTTTTATTCCTCCAACTTGCCTGATACAGGGAAAATAATATAGATCAAAAGATCAATATGATTAGTTTCAAGAGTACTGCAATGTGTTTCTGCTAATCCTCCCAAATAAATTACTACTTTTTCACTCTTTTTCAACAAAACTTTACTTCTCACTTGGTGCCATGAGCCATGCTGATTCCATACTGCTTGCCCTACTTGCAGGAGTACTCTAAACAGCCCTTTCAAATGATGGCCCAATGGATTATCTGAACAATTTCCCACTGAAGGCAGTGAGTAACCACTGAGTGAGGTAATGTAATTTCAATGAATCAGTTCCATCTGAAATGTCAGATAATGGCCAAACTAGATAATGGAAAATGGAATCCAGCCATAACCCTTTGTGAAGCACTAGTTTAATGTGAAATAAAAGCCATTCATCCTTCCCACTCCCTGAATCACATCAGTTGAGACAAAGCAGAAATTTGTCAATGCTGAAATTGGAGAGAAGGCATAGATTCAAGGAAGGATGTGAGTAACAGCAAGTTGGATGGGGTGATACCTGAAACCTGAGGGGAATATGGACTGTCTTTCTCATAGACATAGAGGGTAGGCACTGTTCAGCAGTCTGAAAGACATTGGCCACCCTATTTAGATATTGGTTTAATGGCTTAAGCCATAACCAGTGAATAAAAGATTCACTTTCTTCCCTTCCCTTTTTACTCTGAGTGGAGTTGAAATAAGTGAGGTCAAACTCATCTCTCTGAACTCTAAAGGGAGTTCCATAAATATCTGGTTCTGGTGTAGAAAATAGAGTTGAAGTTGCTTTTTCCTCTTCCTGATGACAGCTGTTGTCTTTCCCCAGTGAAGGGCACAAATTGCACAGGATGAAGGAGAGAGAGAGCAGAAGATTCTCAAGCTAGGGCTGTGGTTGGTGCTGATGTGAACCATCTCAGGTGTTGGAAAACATATCCACCCCCTCTCCAAGGCAAACAGCTGGGTCATAAACTGCAACTGGACATGTGGTTGTGGCAGAAAATTGGGGAGCCACTTTATGATGCTAGGAGGACACATCCACTCTCCCTGTCATCCATTGTGGTAAAACACATTTGCCTAAGGGCTCAGTTCTGTCAGTGAGGAGTCTCCCAAAGAAATAATGTAGGAGAATATCTGCTTTGGGTCAAAGAGAGCTGAGGACCTGCTGAGATGTATCAATTCAGGGCACTTGCAGAGCTTAAAAATAATGAGTCCTCGGTGTGCTGTCGTCATCTTTGGTGTCTTCAGGAGTAGGGGCTTTGCATAGAGGTGAAGGATTGGTAAGATAAGGGATTTGTAGTTCACACTTAGGTATCTGAACGCTGCTTAAGTGCTGGTTTGGCTCTCAACCCACACTGTGCTATGAATAACAAGGTCTGAAAGCTTAGCACAGGAAATCAAGACCTTAGATGACAAGAAACAATCTCTGTGGAGGCTGGAAGCCAGAGCAGCATTTCAAGGCAAGAGACAGTGTTAGAGGTGACGAGAATTAAGATTTTGATGGTACTCACATGAGTAGGTATGAAGTACAAGGAAGAGGCTGCATTGTTCAAGTTGAGAGATCCATTTTGACAACAAGGATAAATAAAAAGAAACTGTTTTCAAGCTGATGTTGGAAAAATATGAACAATATTTGGCAGTCTTACGCTGGTAGAGAAAAAGAGGGAAATGACTTGTAACAGTGATAACATCGTTGTTAGCTAATACTAACACTGTGAATGCAGATGTTTGGAAAGAATACAGACAGCAAATCCAGCCACCATTTACTAAGAGCCATTAAAAATCTACTCAGGTGAAAGAAGAAAAAATGATTTTGATTAGATTAAAAAAGTAAGATGATGCCAAACATTAAAACACACATGCATTCAAATATCTTCTCATGCATAAAACATGGAAAGGTTCAGTCTTGCAAGCTGATCTTGCCTGGAAAACAACTTGATGACTCAGATAATATAGTGACTAATAGTACAAAGTGGTCAAGGGACCAGTGAGGCGATATGTGATTAGGATAAGCTCAAAGACACTAACCCTCTGCCTTCAACACATCATTAAGCACTCAAAATCCCCATTTTGCAGACTCACTGCATGGTTACAGATCTTTGTACCATCTTACAGCCCACTGATTGAGCTGGGATGCAACATGTCCACCACAGCAGCATTAGCTGTAGGAGCCTAAGGGATTCAGCCAGTGCCATCATTATTGACTTGAAGTCAAATATGAATACAAGAGTTAGATTGGAACAGTAAACCAGATATTTCAATATGCACAGGATGAAACTGCTCCCTCTGAAATAGCTCTGCAGGGAAGGCCTCAGCAGAACAGGAGAAATTTCTGCAGCAGGAGGCACTGATGGGAGGAAAGTTCCTAAAGAGCATCTCAGGTCCCGCTCGGCTGCTTTTTCCTAGCACTGTGGTGCAGAGGCTAATGCTGTGTCAGATCCTGCAGCTTGAGTCAAACTGGTACATGACAAGAGACAGAGTCTAGAAATCAGTATAAAAATGGTTATAGAGTGAGATGAATGAGAGCAGAATTTGACTCTACATCAGAGCTTTATGCACATTGCTCTTTAACACTTGTGTATTCTTAGCAAACTAATTGTTGTTAGCTGAGAAAGCAGGAAGTTCAGAAAATGAGAAGCACTAATCACGATAAATTGATTTTAATGCATCTAAAAATAAAAGGCATAGTACTGCATTCAAATACAGCATCAGAGAAACTGGTTCATTGCACTTTATGTAAAATTGAAATTCTGAATTAACTCTCAAGAAATGGAGCTAGGGAGGGGCAGAATGACCACAGCTCCCTCTGCTTAAGGGTGGCTGGGGTAACTGGACTCCTGCAGCACTGAAGTTCTGCAGTAAGTTGTGCTCTGTGCGTTGCTGAGGTATTTTGTTGAGGTTTCTACTAGCTGTGTATTTTCCCAGCTCAGAGGATTAATCAAGCTGCCCTCAGTTTATTCCACTTTTCCTTTCTGACAAAGGAGCCAAAAAAGGGTGTCAAGTTTATTGCATCCCTAACTGTTAAGACATTCAATTACTTACTGCTGTTGACCAAAGGACATCTGCTCCCATACTCTGCTCAAGACAGGTCTAACTTCAAAGTTAAATGAGTTTGCTCAGGAACTTGAGTTTTGAATGGTTCTGGAAATCAGTAGACCCTTTCTCTTCTTCCAAAATCTTCAGTACTGAAGGGAATCCCTGAAGCAGTGAAGTCAGATTTGAGAAAATTTCTAGAAATATTCCAAAAGAATAGAGAGCCGCCACTGCAGATGAAGCCATAGAACAATTTACTTAGGATTCTATCGACAAATAATTAAAACAAAAAATATAACTCAGAACAGTCAACATGGCTTTGCAGAAGGTAAATGCAATGAGGGAGTCTTGTCTTTTATTGGAGCAGCAGGTTGTTAAAGAGAAGACAACTCATTTTCACAATCTAATTTTATTGCTGCTGCATAGTATTTTTAAAAAAACCTTCCATTGTGTGGAATTAACAGCACACACATCACAGAAATGAAGAGCATGTTCAGTACAAGCCTCAGCAAATAAATTGATGGAGAAGGCTAGCCAGACAGTTACTAACAGGGTATCAATTCTCTATCTAAAGCTGTTTATATGACTGAGATGATAGAAAATCATTGTTGGTGTGTTTGTAAATGACACAAAAATTGGCAAGGTAGTAAATAATGAGAAAAAAAATCTGTTACAAAGCAGCTAGAACTGTAGAGTAAACTATTTCAAATTCTACAAAATGCATTTTGATTCAGTTATATGTAAGGTAATGTCAAGAGTATCTACAATTTGGAAGACTGGTTTAGAAAGTATTGTTTCAGAAAATGATTAGGTGTCATCTCAGATAACTGGTCAGGGACAGAAGCAGTCTTGCCTCACACACAATAAATATATTCCTAGAATATTTCTTCCTGGTTTGGTTTCTGTGCTTTATGGAGGGAGTGGAAATAATGGAGGGAGTTCAAAGGAAAATTTCAAAATGATTCAGGGGCTTAAAAACTGTTGTGGAGGAAAACACATTACCTTTATCAAGAAAAAAGCCTGAAATGTGATCTAATCGACAGGAGCACAGGTACAAAATATCAGAGAAAGAGCTTTTTGATCTGAAAAGCAAGGACATAGTAAAATAATTTTTTGGCAGCTGAAATTAAACAAATTCATCCTTGGTGTATTTAGCTCAGAAAGTCTTTAAGTACTGCAACACATTAGCTGGAAGGTTGGTTAGCCTCTGAGAAGTCTGCAGAGGATGACAGCCATCTCCATCCCCATGGATGAATGACAGCCAGGAAGGCTCAGCTTTGCCTTTGCCTTGTTCACAAAACAAAAATATTTTCATTAAGATAATATGTCCTCCTGACTAGAACCGCAACTTGTATTGATATACCAATATCTAGCTAATTATCAGTGTGTGAGATTGAGCAGGAATTTCTGACAGATGGATTTGGAGAGACATAGGAGACTTTTTTTCCTCTTCTGCTTGGTTCATGTATCCGTGAGCTGCTCAGGTTCTCTCAACATCACGATGAGCTCCCTGACGGTGCAGGGAATACAAACATTCATGAGACTGTCTTCCCTTTACTTGGTGGCTATGAGAAGAGAAATACACTTGCTTGACTAGTCATAAAGGTCAATACAAATATTTGCCAGAAATTCAATGACTCATAAAAATTAAAAGCTCATGTTGGATAATACAATATTTTATTCTGGTCTTATCTGTATAGAGTCCAAAAGATGATGTCCCCTTAAAGCATAGTATTTCCTTGTTCCTGCAGGAAGAGATGGTGTTTCCTCTGCCATTTTGTAGCCAGCTATGGCCCTGCACAGAGTATTCCCATTGCGTGCACCAGTGCAAGTGTCGGTATGTTACAATTTGGTATCCTGTGCCACCACAGAGCAGTGTCCCACTGCCAAACAGGATCAACATCTGACATTTCAGAAAAGTTTTTTTTTCTTAAGAAAAAGCGAACAAACAAACCAAACATCTAACAAAGCAGCTGGCCAGTTGTGCTGAAGGAGTGCCGAAGAGATTCACTTGGGGAGATGCCTTCTCCATGATCCAGAAGCAGAAGGGTCTTATTACAGCTGTCTTAGGTGAATAGAAAAAGGCAATTTTCTCTTTTATGTAAGGCCAGAAGAGGGCTTTGGGATCTGCACTATTACTCCCATGTCCAAACAGGAACTGTGGGGCTATGCAAAACAGATAGGAAGCCTGGGGATGGCACTTTGAAAATGCTTTGTATTTAGACAAAGTAAAAATGACTTGTCCTTCTCCCTGAAGAAGATCCTGTTCTTGCACAAGGCAGAGAGACAAACGAGCACACCCAGTACATCTTGCTTCCTCGGTGTGGGAGCAGGAGAGGTAAACGTCACAGTCCTGGGCAACATGCTAGGCTCCCCTCTCTGTTCTGTCCCTCTCCCCTCTGAAATGAAGACACTACGTGCACCTTTCAAACACCAAAGTAACCCCTCTGCTGCTGCTGCTTCCATCTTTCATATAGGAGACAACCAGAGCACTGCTGTCCCTGCTTTCCTTCCGAAATCGCAGGTTTCCTCACAACCCTCTCCCCTCCCCAAATGTCTCCTGCCCTCTGTCCTTACTACATTTTGGGCGATTCTAGCATAAAGGCAGGGCTATCTTTCATAAATATATCAGAAAAAAGCAATGCCAAAGTCTTCAAAATAGCTTTGAGCCTAACCTGACTGTTCCTGGTACGTGCTGCAGTTATACTTGCCCTTGTGTCCTGTCTGTGACAACCTCATAAAACTAACCAGGGTTTTATGCTGGGTTAAAAATGAAATCCCTTCTCTGCCTTATTGAACACTGAAATTGGATGGAGGACAATACCTGTAAATCTACGGATGTTAAACAAATGCAGAAGTTATCTAAGAAGTATTTACTTAGAAAAATACTAGTTGTCCTATAATTGGTTTTCTGAACTGAGTGAAATGTAATTCCCATGTTCCCAAGGAGACAAAAAGAAAAAGCCCTCCTCTTTCCTGGCAAATACTGCTTGAGCATTATTGAAGCGATTGTCCTGCTCTGATCTGCACTAATGTGGCCTTACCTCGAGCACAGTGTGCAGGTTAGGGTGCCACAATACAAGGACATAAAACTGTTAGAGAACATTCAAAGGAGTGCTATGAAGATGGTGAAGGGTCTAGAAGGGAAGACTTATGAGGAGAGACTTAGGTCCCTTGGTTTGTTCAGCCCAGAGAAGAGGAGGCTGAGAGGCCTCATGTAGGCTTCATGGTGGCCTACAGCTTCCTCACGAGAGAAGCAGAGAGGCAGCGCTGATCTCTCTGGTGACAGCGACAGGGAACGGCATGGAGCTGCGTCAAGTTGCTAGGAAAAGTTTCTTCACCAGAGGGTGGTCAGGCACCAGAACAGGCTCCCAGGGCAGTGGTCACAGCCCCAAGCTGTCAGAGTTCAAGAAACATTTGGAGAACACCCTCAGACATAGGATTTGAATTTTGGGTGGTCCTGTGTGGAGCCAGGAGCTGGACTCAATGATCCTTGTGGATCCCTTCCAGTTCAGAATATTCTATGGTTCTGAGACTGTCCATTAGCTGATCAACGTGAATGAAACTGAGAAAGATGCAGAATGGATACTTCCAGAGTATAATCTTGGTGAACTAAAGCTGAAGCTTAATTCTGTAGCATTTTCCAAACTATTCCAATTAAGGACAAAATTCAGTGCTAACAAGTGTGCATTATTTGTGGATGCCAAAGTAGAAACACTGGGCTTTGAAATAGCAAAGTCTTTAAGTCTTACTGTGTCCTTACAAAAGAAATTAAAATAATTAAAATAAGCAAAAAAAAGTAGATACTTTTGACTGGACACTGCAAAATGGAGATGGCAAAGATTAGTGAATTCCATAAAAATTGTGGCCTCGAGGTCTGATTTTAGCAGGTGCTCAAATTTCATAGAAAACCTTGTGTTTTTTTACCGTTATCTCTGGTAACATGTATCTTCAGGGTTGTGCTCTAAGTTCCTACTGCTTAAAACTTCAGACAATATGCCAATGGTACATTAAATGGTACAGAGGTAAAAGTTACTGCAGGAGAAATCCTGATGGCAATGAAGTCCTGATCACTTTAGACACCTTGATAAAATCAGATCAAAATTCAATATCAAAATTCAAATTTCTTTACTGTTCTGATTGTTGCATTTTTTATTTGTGGAACATGTAAGTGCCATTCGCTGTTTATTTCCCTTAGTTTTGACAAGAATCTTCTTCAGCATCTAAGAAAAGTAAATTATAAGAAATTATAGTCTGAAGTGAATTCCAGTAACCATAGTTTCATGATTTTTCTGTTAAGATCTGTTCTCTTTCCCCTTGGTCTCACTGTGCTTCCTGTTGCTGCAAAAGGAGTATCAGATCTTCTAAAAATGTATTTAAATGGGATTTGGAGAGCGCATATCCAAAAGTTTGACTGTGCCATGCTGATGATTATTTCATATTTTGACCCCTTGCTCCAGAGCACTTATTCATATTTAGGGAAACATTTCAAACCAAGCAGCTGTTCATATTTGCTCTATACAAAAAGAAAGCCCTTCACTTTCTCTAACTATCCTACTGGCTAATACTTTCTTAGTGAGAGTAGTATGAGAAAACACAGGTATATATTTTAACTTCAGTTTTATACACAGCAATTTTAATGTCCTATCCACAAATCAATTTTGATTTATTCTAAACATCCATGGAATGAGATGAATGGCTTCCACCTCAGTACCACAAGTTTAAATAAGCCATAAATCACTTCTTGTTGGGGTTTGGGTAAACAATAGGTCAAGCTGTCTTAATGTTTGTGTCAGCCTGTCATAAAAGCACTTATAGAAATCTGGAAACTGGAAAAAAAAAAGCATTCTCCTCATCCAAAATCTATATTTACTCAATAACCTTTTGTTCTTCTCTTTGTTGCTTGTTCTTGTGAGACAAAACATCCACAAATTCTATTTTTAGCTCAGTCTTTGACAGAGCATGCATTAAATTTGAAATGTTTAAATCAACTCATGATGTCCACAGGAAATCTTAAATGCTAAGTGAATCTAAAGGATTTTTGGAACTGAGCAGTGAAAGAATAATTTGAACTTTTATAGTATTTGGCAGTGTGAAGTCATTTTGTAATGCAAATATACTTCTTTCAGAGTTTTGCCGCCTTATAATTTTAGGAGATTTACTGGATTAGGTAGCTGTGTAGTAAAAATAAATGTATGAAGTTAGTGGTATTTATTTTGCTGTAAAACTTTTTAACTGTATGCAGCTTTGCCTTCAAAATACTTTTGATTAACTGTTAGAGTTTGTTAGTTGATTTTTTTTTTACAAAGAATACTTTCTTTCACACACTGTAAATGTAATTAGTATAAATATTTATTGCTTTGCTCCAGGGCTTCAATATGTAGCTGTAGCCCACAAAAACTCGTTTTGACCTCTACTGCATTTCTCTTTGATAGAGAATGGTGAACTTGGCCCTTAGGCATATTTTTAGGATGAGGCGGTAATTCTCTTTTTGATTAAAAAAATAAAAAAATAAAAAAAGGCACCAACATTTTTATGGTAAAAAATATCTGGATTTTGTATTGTCAGTATTTGGCAGACCTGCTCCCAACACATTTTAATAATTCAGGTGAACAGACACGCATAATAAAACAATAAAAGGGAGGGAAAAAAAGAGAGAAATGATCAGAAAAAAAAAAAGAAGACATACATTTATTTTGTTTCCAGTCCAATGAATAAATATATCCATTTTGCATAATTTGTTGACTTCGTGGTAAGTGGTAAATCTAACAGATCTCCACGTTTCTGACCCTGTGAGGTACAGGGTGTCAGTTCACCTTTGAATGAGTGCCCAACCCCACGTCTGACTTTGAGGTATAATGGAAAATGAAGATGAGTCAATTTTTTTTCAAACCAGTTTTCTCACCAGGAAAATATTCCTCCAGGTCACCCCGTCAGTGAGTACGTATTTGCTCAGTAAATACTACGACGGTAAGATTTATGACCCCGACATTAATAACACTGATTGACAAAGAACTTCCTCAAAGCCCTTTAATCTCCAGACAAGCATGGTGTATGCGTGACAGAGTGTATTATAAATTTAGAGCCAAACGTGCATTTGGAGCAGAACTGGATGTCTTTTATCCCTGCGATCAGTATTTGGGGCTGAACCAAGCTTACTTGGAATGGTTGCCTACTTGCTGAGTGTCCTTTTTATCTCTTATAGGATGAAGCAGAAAGGGACTCCCCTTTGGAAAACAAGAGCGATTCTCTAAGCTAGAATTTGCTGAAGACAAATTCTTTATTTTGTCTGTACTGAACTAATTAGATCATAGTTCAGATGGGTTTTGGTTAAGGATCATCCTAATAATTTTCCATGTTGTCTGAATGCATCCACTTCCCAGCTGCCCTGCAGGAATTGGAGGGAGGAGAGGGAGACCTCGGCAGAGACAAATGCAGTCGCTTCGGTGCTCCTTTTTATTGAAGCTATTTTGTATTACAGGACTTGCTGCTGTTTGTGCCTTGTAACAGCTGTAGGAGATTATATTTATTAGTACCAATTGCAATTAGTCTTCTTTTTAATAAAACAGTTTTCAGCTTTAAAATGAATTTGTGCCCAAGGAGAGAATTTTCCCAGTAAATTTGGAAAAAAAAAATAGCCTAAGAAATATATTTCTTCTTTATTTTATCATTTAGTGTTTTTTTTAATTGTATGTCATATATGTTTCTCTTACACTATACTTTGTGTTATATAATTCTGACATATTAATGAAATATTAACTGACAAAATATTGACTGATAATTTTTATTCCAAGAAGACATCTTATATAAATTCTAAAAAAACATGGAATGTAACTTACATTTTCTGGCCATCTTTCATCCTAGACTTTCTATTGTCTGTAGCTGCTGAATCTAATAAATATTTGCAGAGAGAGAGGAAACATCTTTTACGGGGCTGACTCCAGAGGCCTTCAGAAGCACCAGCCTCTTTCTCAACTGGCTGTGCAGGGAATTTTTTATTTTATTTTTTTTCTGTAGAGGTGAATTGCTTCATTAGGCATGTATACTTTAAGTGCAAACTGAATTAAGCAGTGAAATCTCTGCCGCTGACTGCAGCAAAGACCTTGAAAACACACTCTGAATGTGCAGAGGAAAGAAAGAGGAAGGCAAATACGGCTTTAGGAACAAATCCCGGGGCTGTGCCAACTTTGAGGGTCTGGCTCCCACTGATGAATACGTGCATCTGACGACGATACAGAGATCAACCATGTGTTTGCACCTTGCTGCCTATCTGGATTTCCTTCAGCTTTGCTTTTAGCCCTCCACAGCTGAAAATACACCGGGGAAGCTCTTGACAAAGAGCAATGTTTCAGCATGCTGCAGTTCTTGCTGCAGTCCAACAGCAGAAGCCATGTGCAGCTCTGCCTGGTGGGTCAGGTGCCCATCCCACAGAGCCGTGGTTGGGCCCAGTGGCACAAGGGGCCCACATGAGGACCTGTGCTGCCTTCACCTGGAGGAACAGTTATTCACACTGCACTTGTGCTTATCATAGAGTCATAGAATTGTCACAGAATCATAGAGTCATTTGAGTTGGAAGGGACCTTTAAAGGTCACCTAGTCCAACTCCCCTGCAATGTTCAGGGACATCTACAGCTAGATCAGGTTGCTCGGAGCCCTGTCCAGCCTGACTTTGAATGTCTGAAGGGATGGGGCTTCCACCACATCTCTGGACAACCCGTTCCAGTACTTCACCACCCTTATTGTAAAAATCTTTTCCTTACATTCAGTCCAAATCTCCCTTCTTTTAGTTTGAANTGATGCCATTGCATGGAAAGAGGCAACAGCAACCCCGATGGACAGTCAGGCAGCACCTAGAGAGGTGAGGTGGAGAAGGAAGGTGGGCAGGAGAACAGGAAATGGCCGAGGGGGGGATGTATCCCGAGGCGGGGAGCAGGACCCTTCTCATTGCATTCGGTGACCAGCCGACTGCGCGATGATGTGATTGCAAAACAGAAGTGAAGAAATAAGCAGTGCTGCTCTGCCTCTGCCTCCCCCCGTCCTGTGTTCTCTCTTCTCTCCCTTTCAGCAGTATTTGCTGTACACACACAGAAGTACTGGGAATACAACCTGCACCGCAGAGGTGATACCGAGTCAGTGCATGTACATCTGCAGGAACACCGGCTGTAATTCACCTCCGCCGCGGTGCAGACGCAGGGAGCAGCCCGGGGCTGGGTGCTCGCTGCCGGGTGCCGGCTGGGACTGCACGGGCGGCGGAGCGGGGGGACCCCGCCAGGGGGCGGTGCCGCGCCGCAGGGAGAGCACCCGCGGCCGTGGGGGGCGGGCGCTCCGAGCGGGGATCGATAGCCTCTGCAGAGCCCCGACCTTCGGACTCAAGGCAATGACAGCGAGCAGTGCGCTGGCTGGTGGTCTTCTAATAATGCCGCCTTTGCTCTGTTGTGTTACATCTGAATGCCACCACATCACTTTCCTAAAATCACTGCAGAGCTCCTCAGCTCCATGCAGCCCAATCGCAGGGGTCCGTTAGCAGCTCTCCGGGGCTCTTTGTGCTGCAGGAGGCAGGGCTGTGCTGCTGGGGGAGAGCGAGACATGGAGAAATAAATGGTAGATAAATAATGTCCTAAGGTAATGAGGCTCTTTTTCCGAATGCAGATGAGGAATTCATCAAAACAAGAAGGCTAATGTAAACTCCTAAATGTTTAAATCATTTAAATGGTGTACAAGAAGACAGCCTAGCTGCGCTGCACCTCAGGCGGTGGTCAGAGCATCACTTCTTGCAAACCCACAAAGCTACAGCGGTGTGCAGCAGCTGCCCTATGTGCTCAGAGAAACCATCCCATGGAAAAGGCACTCCACTTGCAGAGGGCTGGGGAAGGGTGCGTGGGGCCATTGCCAAGGGCTTGCCGCAGCCTGGTGCGCTTTGCCAAGGGAGGCACTTGCTGTTCACATTCCCCATTTGTTTTCTGGTGTGTTACAAAGTTAGTGCAGCAGGTTTATCCTGCAGCACTCTCCTAGCATCTGAAAAGCAGCAGAAAAGAATGTCCAGAGGGGGATGGAAAATCAAGTCATTGGTCAGCTGGTAATGTCTGAAAGATAAGAGAGGGAACAAAGAAGCGAGGCTGCCTGCGGGCTGCAGCGTGCTTGGGAGAAACTGAGTGCTTGGAGAGGCACAGAATGGAGAAAATTGGTAATTTTCAAAGAAAGATGATTGTCAGATCCAACAGATAATAATGAAGCATCAAACCAAAATGCAATTAAAGTAGAACCTGGTAAATAACTGTTGAAGGACATTTTGCAGTCTCCTTGCTCCTGCTGGCACCAGCAGTCCATTCCTATTGCACAAACAGCAGCAGCCAGACCCAGGCCAGGAGGCACTGCCAGGTTTGGGCACTGCCCACAGTGTTCGCTCACCACCAGGCACAGTTCTGGCATGTGCCAGACAAACTCCCCATCCTGCCCCGGCCTCTTCCAGCAGGCAGCGTGGACATGGCAGCACCAGGCTGGCTCCCCCTGCCCCGTCCTCTGGCCAACACTGCGCTTTGCACCCACAAACACCTCAACACTGCGCCTGCAGCCTGTAAAGCCCACCAGCATGCTCCTGCCACATGGAGAAAAGAATTAGTTGACCAAGACTACATAATTTTCAGCATCTTTAGCAGACAAAAAATCCTCCCACAGAGCTATCCTGATGGCACAGGGCAGTGGATGGGATGCTGAGGGGATGCAGATCAAGAGCTGAGTATAGTGCATGAGTTGTCTTATCGACCTCTGTGGCAAAGACTGGCTTCCAAATCTATTTTAATTTTAATGTGCGGTATAAGCAGAGACTCCGATCCCAACAAAGGGATGTATTGCTGCTCTGTGAATGCCCCGAGGGAAATAAAACAGTGCACATGAGCTCTGTGTCACAAAGCAGAGAGAAGAGTGAGGAGTGCAGTAGAGTGAGAGAGGTCTCAGAGCCCTGGAGTGGGGTGGGGCGGGGTGGGGTGGTCTCTCCAACACCAAGCCATGCTCCAGCCATGCCTGGCTGCAGCACGCTCGTGGGGTGGAAACCTTCCTCAAGCCTCCGCTGCAGCTCAGTGTGACACAGGCTGAGCCAAACAGATGGCAGAAGCCAGCTGGCTTTTCCTTATCAGGTGATTTTGGCAAAAGTGACTTCTTCCCCAAACAAAAATCTGTGCAAATCAATAGTGAGATTTTTTCCTGTCTTGTGAAAGTATTGCAATGCTTGTTTTTCATCTGATATTTTGACATGCGATTACCAAAATAGTACAAACGTGTTTGCATGCTGAAATCTCAGTCTCTGATAGATCAGTGCAAAAGACATTAAGAAACACTATGACAACATCTTCATAAAAAAGCTCAAAAAGTAATAACTGTGATTAACAACAAGTTAAGGGAAATCAGAGAACATAATTCAGTTTGAAATGTTTGGAATTTTAACACAACACCTAACTGCAGTGTTATTTTTTGACCAGCTCCTCAGACTGCTCTCAGGAGCCATCCACACGCTCAGCAGTTGCTGTTCTCCTCAGAGATTGCAATCTCTCTCAAGCAGAGACTCATCTTCTTGCGCAACTCTGAGCAATGCTGAAGTCAGAATCAGCAGAGCCATCAACACCAAGATAATGCAGAAGATAGGAAGGAAAAAGAATGAGTCTTCAAACTGCATGTGAGTGAAAATATGTTTCTGAAAAAGAAAGATAGATACTAATTCATTTTTTTCTTTTGTTAATACATAAGTTACTCCGAAAGTAATGCCTCCTCTTTATTTCCATGTAAACTACAACAGATACAAAAAGCACAATAACACTATTTGATAGAGAAAATTCTCAGCCACAAAAAATTATTTTTCAATATAGTCACCACCATCAGCTATGCATTTTCACCACCAATGAACAAGAGCTCTTCATTTCATGGTGTGACAGCTGTGCATGGTCATCCGGAATGTGGCTTGTCTTTCATGTCAATGTTGCCACTGCTGAAACACACCACCCACCTCACTGTGCTCACATCCACTGTCGTTGAATGCCAATGGGTGCCATTTTTTCCACGTGGAGGAATTCAATTCTACACCATTGCTTCATCCACACTTTCATGTCAGATGCCATTTTGTCTGACTGCCCTTCTGCTGCCATCTGTCACATGGCAACAAAATGTAGTGGAATACTGGTGGGAAGGTTTGACCTCTACTGCCATCCCACCAACATCTGTCTCTGATGTTGTGAGTCAACATAATAAAATAGGAGGCATTACTTTAGGAGCAGCTCTCCTAAGATCCACATCATGGTGCAATGCAGCGTCTCAGCAACCTGCAGGCAGCTCTGCATGAGCACGTTGTGCCTGCGTGGCAGTGGTATGTGACACTGCCCCGTGCCAGCATTCCCCACTGTGGGAGGAGGCCGGCTGGCTCTGCGCACTCACCCCCACATGCTCCAATGCTGCTGTGACCCAGAGGCCCTGCTGCTGTGCTCTCCTTGCTGTGCTGTGTCGCATCGAGGTGTCAGAGAACCAGCGAGAAGCAGTGAGGCTGTGTTAATGTCACCCCTCACTTGCACTCATGTGCCCTGTGCCTCACAGGGGCTGGAAGCTGCTTGGAGCACGCGGTGCTCTGCTGTAACTGCCAGGTGGCCATACACTGCCATCTGCATGGGAAAGGGCGGGGAAAGGAAGAGATGTGGTTTATTTGGGACCAGAAAAGGACAACACAATTTATTTCCTGTTGCTATTTCCCTCAGTAAGTGCTAGGAAAAAGCCCTACACTTGCAGACTGTGTCAGATATACCAGTGTCTTATCTGGTACTCAGAGCAGAAAGCACCCAAATGTCATTACAGCTTTCCTTATTGTCCAGGGATATCTGCCTGCATGTTGTTACTGCTTCGCACCCCAGAGGAACGCTTCCCAGCTTGCTTCTCCTCCACAATGACTGCTGCAGCCTTCCGTCCCCAGGAGCCACTGCCGCACGCGGTGTCACAGGAGCGCGTGTTCACACTCCTGAGCTCGGGAAGCTGACAGGAACAACCTGTCCTTGGGCTGAGGGGTTTTTTCTGTTTTGGAAATTTCACAGTGCTCTTCTGAGTGTGGCTGCTTTTCAAAAGCATGAACAATGCAAGGACTGGATTATATCCGCTGCAACCTGCCACTGCTAAATGCATTTGACCTCTTCCACTCACTCCAGTTCCAAAACACGTCCTGTTACTCAGTATTACTTTTTTTTTTTGGCATGCAATGTATAACAGAAATGGTATATAGATTAAAAAAACACATGCTTTCAGCTTTTCCTGGAGACGTTTCACGTGGCGAGGCTGCCACATGTTGGTTGTTTAAAACAAACCCAACAAACTCATGCTGAAGTGAAAGAAAAATGACTTGATATAATTCATGACTGAAGCCTGTATCTCTTGCAGAGATATTGGCCCAACTCCGGAGGAGATGCTGTTTCAGCCCACTTCCAGTGTGCCAGCATGCAGACAGGAGCCAGCTCCCAGCATCCAGCACTCCCCAGGGGCACCACCTGAACCTCCTCTCCTCTGCTGTTGCCTTTCTTCCTTCTTCTCTGATATGGGCCCATCCTCTCTCTTCTCCATGCTGCCAATTCTTTTCTCCCTTTCCTGCATGTTCTCTCCATGCTCTCCTTCATGGTGTGTCCTTTCCCACTGCCTGCTCTATGTTGCACAGAGAAGAAAGGGGGAGGGAGTGGTTGTGGACTGACAGCTACAGGAATCTGTTGAAGCCACCGAGTCTTGCAAGCTGCCTCCAGAAGTCAGTCTTGTCCATTTAATGGGAACCTGGGACCCAGCCCGACCTTCTCAGATGCCATTCACGGGTGAGAGTCATAGTGTGTGTCCAAGACGCTGTTTTGCCAAGTTGTATAGCATGCTGAGCAATGTGAGCAAACATTGACTCGGGACAGCAACCTGAGAGCCACCACTGCTAGTCACCAACATGGTAGGAACCACCAAGAACCACCATCACTACCAAACCCACCACCAGAACAAACAACCTCCAATTGTTGCTCGTGTTGCTCAGGAGAGTTGTCATTCTACTGCCAAAAACTCTGGCATGTACCATTCAATGTGTGCATATTTTCCTTTGGATGGATGTGACCATACTTTCTGTAAAATGTTCCTCCATAACATGAAAGCATAATATGCAATACAGTGTGTTGCAGATTTATAGAAGATATATTCTCCGTTCTCCTAACGTCAGCAGTGTTTGTTTAACCCATCATTACTCATAATAATTAGCTGTCGCCATTGTTATTCTTTTTAGCACCAATTAAAAGTTGTTTTGTACTTCTTTACCATACGTTTTTAATCAACTCAGTGCTTAATAGAAGTTTGTAACCTGCAGGCTCAAGTCTTGTGAAGGCTTGTGCACATGAATAATTCATAAACAGAGGAATGGTGGCCATTAACCTCAGTAAAACTACTCAAAAGAGAAAAGTAGCTCATGCTCGAATTCTTTGAGGGAATTGACCTCAATTTACTCTTCAGATCTAGACTGCCCTATTAGCAAGCTCTCTTGTCCAGTTTTTATGTATTTTTTACAGGTAGGAAACAGAATAATAAAAAAAAGGTCTCTAAACTCTATAAATCTTCCAAGTTAGACTGAGCTTTCATAAAGGTTGTACCATTGCAGGCAGCATTATAAACCAAAGGGTTCCCATATCTCCCTTATTACCTCAATTTTCAGTAGATGTTCTATGACTTGGAGGAGATAGACAGGATTGCTTTTGATGTTTACAAGATGGTTCTGTGAATCCTTAAAAGCAGGCACCAATTTCAGTGGGGTTCAGCTGTGGTCCTTTGCATTTGCTTCAGCATTTGTATTGTAAAATCCATATCCCTGAAAAAATAATTATGGCATTCTTATATTTTCCTTAAACAGAGACAAAGCAGAGAAAATTATAAAGGATGATGAAACTGATCTCAGCTGTCACATTCACAAAGGGTCATCTTACTCTTGAAAACTGTAAGAAAAACTCTTATAAGAGCAAAGTTCTTCCTGCTTATAAAATAAGGAGTAGAACAGAACTTGGCTTACCTGTCACATCAGGAAAACATCACTGCTTTTCCAGGGTGCTCAGCCTGATGATGAGTTCTGGCCATTTTACTCCAGAAAATCTCCACAAACTTCAGAGAATTCCAGTTGTAGTAGAAATAATGGTGAGGTGATGGAGCCTAAGGACACTTTTACTTGCTGCAAAGTACAGAAGCATAGAAACAAAATGGTTTTGCCCTCAGAAGATAAAAAATTGCCTGTTGTAGTTATTATTTCTACCATTTTAAGAAAAAAAAAACAGAATCAAAAGAATTTTGAAAACTTTTTTTTTTCCTTGAGTCATCTTCCTTCCTTTACCACTGTGAGGTGCCTGTAGCACAGCAGAACGATCAGTTGCTGACTGCACTGCTCCTCTCTTGGAGCTGGCAGCTCATTAGCACCGGGTAATCCCTGCCATTCTCACACTCAATGCCAAAGCAGGGAACTACCACCCAGGACTGGATCACTGTCTATCCGCTCTGCCTCACCACATGCTTGTGAGTCTTCTGAATATTTTATGGTTTCCTCCTCCAACAGGCCCACATCTTTTTCTATATAAACAACAAGACATGGGGTTCAAGGGCAAAAGGTAAGTTTGGGACTTTGATCAGTTTCTTAGATGCAGTTTAAAAAGTTTCATGGATTGAAATGTATTCCTGCACTTCCACCCCAAAACTCATTTAGTTTCAGATGGGAGAAATTATTCTTCACTCTTTTCTGTATGGCCCCTTAGATAAGGAGGACACATTTTCGGTAAGGAAGATGCAGAGTTGGCAAAATCCGTTTACCTCCACCCATGCACATTTGAAGATTTTGCATCTTCATCTCCTTTATGTGGAAGAAGCAGTGTCTGTGTCACCTATTTCAAACTAACAGACCCAAATTGTTTCTTCTCTCTGTTGTCTCTGGAAACATTTGTAAACATTGCAAAAAACAGGAATATAGCCTCACTTTCTAGCACTTTATCAAGGTGTCCTTGCCACTATTGTGGTGGCTTCCCTGTTACTCACTGTCTTGCATTTCTGGCTGCGCAGTGGTCCCCGTTCAGCGGGACGAGTAAAAGCGGGACAGGCCTCACCCTCAGGACAGCCAGCAGGGATGACTGTGGGTCTGCAGTCACGTCTCAGGTTGTGACAGAGATCTACGCAGTCCCTTTTCAGTATTATTAGGTGGTTGTTGAAACAAAATCTGGTTTGAATTATTTTTGAGTGAAGCAAACCATTATTATTTTGAGCGTGTCCTAGATCATACCAACACTCACCAAAGGCTTTTGGAGTCTGGATCCCAAAGGAGTGAAGATACTTACTGTAAAACTCTGCTTCAGGTATCCAGTCACTGATGGTACTCCCGCCCTTAAGTAGCATCCCTAGATGGCTTTTTATTTGCTACGTGAATTCACAGAAATTTTAGCTTGTGCTGCAAACACATCCTCAACACGTGGTTCAACTGATTGGGAACATATTTCTGGATAGGACCTATGGTGAAAGGAGAGCAGAGCTTGCAGCCCCTGACTTACATGTCCCTAAGATCTTGTCACCTGCTTATTCTACTTTTTTCCAGTGCAAACCTAGAAGTTTCTCCCTCCCTTTGTGCTCCCTTGTACTTCAGTCAGCACCACTGCACTGCAGGAAACAGGTGGGGAGGCCTTGCAAAGCAAAAACCACTGGAGCATAGGTAACTTGAATAAACAAACTACAAGGGGAGAAATGGATCTGGACTGACTTCTTGCATCTCTTGACGAAAGCGGTGTGTCCTGGCAGCCTGCCATACCACAGCTCCAGAGGGATTAGCGAGGTGTTTACCTGCTCTTTCCCAGGCTGGGTAAACTCTTGATCTTGCACATGAGTACAAGAGCTTTTGACAGTTGCCCTGGCACAATGGAAACCTTCCCTTCTCCGTCATCATTTGTAACCTTTGAGGATTAAGCAGCCAAGCCTTCTCACAGCACTGAAAAAGCAGCTTATTTTAGATTAATTTCCAGGGTGAAAAAGGCTGCTTACAAATGCAGTTTGGTCAGTTGCTAATTAAGTTGGATTCTCTGTCAGCGTGCTTCAGCTTTCCTCCAAAGGGAGAACAGGGCTGTTTCTGTTCCCAGAGCACAAGGAGTGGGATGGCTCCTGGGTAGCTCTGTGGAAGGGGAAGGAGCAGGAGGAAGAAGAACACGTGTGCATGTGCCCACACAGGAGGGCATGGTAAACACTTCCCTCTCATGTGGGAATCTGTTTGGCTACGAGTTCACTATTGTTTTTTTGTGCATGACACTTAATACCTTCTGGTAGTGACTTATGCCCCATTGTGCCCCTGGACACTTTGCTATATTTGAAATGACAAAAAAAAAAAGAGAGATGCTGCCAAGAACACTCATTGGCAGTTTGTAGAACAAAGTCAGGAAAGTTTCTTGGGGCATCAGGAATAAGGATACACTTACAGCACCAAGCAAAGCATCATGGTAAGTCAAAAGAAGGACCTCAGTCTTCTATACATATGCCTGTGGCAATGATGCTTACATAATCCTTCTTTTTCTTCTTCATTTTATCTCCATTATGACCATTTTCCTTCATACAGTTGAATGGACATATATTAAATAGTATTTCTATGATTTAGGAAGGAGAACTGATGTCAGCAGTTGTGATGGTTCGGCAGCGAGGCATGTACTGTGCTGAAAGCCTCTCTGTAGCTCACACCACGAGCCGTGTCTCAGGCCTGCAGTGTACGAATAGCAAGTTCACCAAGTGTAAGCAGGCAGCAGCCTGGTGAGCCCTCTGGGACTTTGTGTTTCTCCTTTTTTCACTGTGCAATGGGACCTCTGCTAAACACTGATGCCAGAAACAGGTCTTAGTAACCATTTTCACAGTTTGTGAAGTTGTAATTGTAAAAAATAAATAACACACACAAAAAAGTAAATAAAAAATCTCCATCTGCTACTTCCAGTGAATAGTGCTGTCATTAAAATAACAGCAAAGAGGAAACAGACACCAGCAGTAATACTCCATGCTTTAAATGGCTTCACTTACCTAGTTCTTATTTTGACTTGGCACTGTTGATGTTGCTTTGCTTCTCAAACCCTAGCATCAGCACTTAAAGTTATCAGGCTCCAAGGACTATCTGTTGAGGTAAACTTGCCCTACCCAAAGTAGCAACATGAACAGCATTGATGGAGCCTCAAATAGAATTGGCAGCTCCTTCCTAGCACTAAATAAAGTAACAGAAGTTCACACCACGGCTGGTCATTCCCCACGCAAACAAATAAACTTCTCATGGAGACCCTAAAAGGTTTGGTAAATGAGAAACAGAAAAATACATCCATTTTCTGTCGCAGCTACCAGTCATGTCATGGCTTAATGCACAACACCACACCATCAGCATCGCCTTAAAAATTCTGGTGTTAATCTTCTTAATTTGGGAAAGAAAAAGGAGGGAGGATAGAGGGAACAATTGCTCCTGTTCCATCTTTAATTTAGCCCCCTTATGGCATTGCTGCTTCCTCCCTGGGTTTGCACAGTGGAGTTAGGACCCTAAATGAGAAGGAAGCCAGATGCTCGTTATTCTGCAGTTTATTTGGAGGTACAAGCTGAGACTAAGAGCACTCTCAGGGTATTGCTGGGTGCCAGTGGTGGGCTGGAGGTTACAATCTCTGTCCCATTTTTGTTTTCAGGTTATACATTTGCTCTGTTTGTTTGTTTGTTTGTTTGTAATCACATTGGTAACGGATGTGTAGAAATTGCACGCTACAAAACAGGAAGGAGATATGCATTATATTCACAAAGGTAAGAGGAGAAGCAGGATTTTCCTTTTTCCCCTGAGAGCTCTACATTTCTTGAAGGAGTTGCTTGTCCTTGTCTCTGTTAATCATTGTATGCATGGCAATGTGCAGTCCATTTCACCTGGAATACTGTTGACCATCCTATAAATACCTTACCAAGCAACAAACATCCAAACGGCCCAAGCTGCCTTCTCATGAGCCATCTTATCAAGCCTGTGGGCCTGATACTAAAAGAAATGAATAAATTATTTAAATAGCACAATGATTTTGCAAATGCTGGCTAGCACACTGTCACTGTATAAATTTGGATTCATATTCTTGTAGCTGGTGCGATAATACTGCCCTGGCTTAAAACCGGAACTGATCATATCATGTTTTCTATAGTACTTGATTAAATTAGTTTCTTTTCTTGTTTGTGAGACATTCGCAAAGGACTCTGTTTTCTCTCAGTCTGACTTTTGTCTAGGTGCCAGATAGCTTACACAAACTAACCTGTTCATGAACTGTTGATTTAGACTGGCAAACGAAGCCGTGTGGCCTACTTCCAAGCTGCTGATTGGAAACTTCTTATACAAGTCTTCTGTGGCAAATAATAAACAGCACACTGCAATTCATGTGCATACTCGCAGACAATGACCAATATCTCATTTCATGACTGCAGAATGAACCTGCCACTTGGCCCTTTGTATGCTAGGCAGACTGTGCCAGTGTGGCCATTTTGGAAGTACAGCTTGTACTTTGCAATTGATTTTATAGCCGACTTCTACAGCTTGCTGTAAAATAAACTACAAGTACGCAACCTGTACGACTTTTCCAACTTTGTCTTTTGCCAGCATAATTTTTTGGAACTAACAGATGATATCCTAAAAGACAGTAATGAATCAACATTTCTACTACTGACAGGGTTAGAAAACTCATTTACTAATACACATTTTTACCTTGTTTGGCTTTAATAAAGTGTCATGTCACAACAATAAATATTAAAAGGTAGCAATAGTGATGGTAGAAAAAAGGCTTTTTTTCATAAGCAATTATTAGAAAGCATTCATAGAGAAAGAACTCTTCCTGAACTCTATCTAAGAGTGGGTATGAGGGCTGTGCATAATGAATTTTAATTTCTAAACCAATGGGAGAAGATTGGTAGAGCCTCTTTGAGAACCCTGTTATTCATTAGGAGGAGGAATAAAAAGGAAGGAAGGAAAACAAAGACGTAATAATAGTTAGTGAAACAGCACAAAGTGATTCTTGTAAAAGTCATCAGGTAGAAAATACAATTAATGAATTTCCACACAGGAGACTAGAAGATACCAGTGAGAAGCAACTGAGAAACCGCTGTACAAGAAGTTCAAGTAGTACGGGCAACAAAACATAGGAATTTATATTACTGTGCAGAATGTAAAAATAAATGCCGTAGGGAAAATGGAAACAATAGAATAGCAATCAAGTTTTGGTCTCTGATATTGAAGCATTTATGCTGATGAGAAAAGAGAAATAAATAGCAGGCTGCTGTATCATCAGTCTCTCCAGTACTGATTGCGTAGATAAAGATTTCCTTAAAATCACAAGAAAATATATTAACAATAAAGGAAGATACATACCATGAAAGACAATATTATTAAGGGAGGCTTTTGGCTTTAAGATAGAGATCAAATCAAGAATCAGAGATCAAATTCAACTATAATAATGAGGTCTATATACCTGGCTTGATATCCAAGACATTTATTCATCGGTTTGTGAATTGAATGACAAATTCTTGAACAAAGAAGGGATTTGTGTTTGGTCTTGCTAGAAAATGAGGCTATTGAAAATGTGTTGGCAGCCTTGTTTCATGTGGATTTAAAATTAAGTAGATGAATCCACAAACAAAAATTTTCCAATTTCAGAAGGGAAATCTTTAAGAAGCAGAAAGACCTAAGGAGTGGAGTTACAGGCACTAAGGAGTTCAGAAAATGTAATGATTTGTATGTTAAAGTAAATAAAAGAATGTGACTTAGAGCTTCATACCAAGTAAAGGAGAAAACTGTGAAGAATGTTCCTATACTTGTTTATGTAAGCAGATACCTAAATATTATACTGTAAGGAAGTAAAAAAATAAAAACGTAAAGTAAACGTAAAGTAAAAAATATAAACGTAGGGGAAACATGAGCTTTGCCTAAATTTAAGGTTACTTGGAGTTCAAATCTAAAAGCTGAATGTGTAGCTTTCTCTATATAACTATTCTGCAGTGCTCATCACTGCATTGCATGAAGTCTACAGGAACCTTATAATTTCATTGTGATCTTTAATTAGTTTAATGGATTTTCTGTTGTACCTTTTGCCTGGATGACAAAAAATTTTGCTAAGCAATTAAATATATGAGTATTTTAGACTCATCTTACAACTCATTCAAAGTTTTTGAGATGTTTCTGATTTCTCTAGCTTCACTTCTTTTTCATCCCATGGATCTTGGTCAGAGCTCACATTCACTGCCATGTATGATGGTAGAGAATACTGTTGTTTACAGCTTGTCTCAGCCATCTTTAACAAGATATGTTGGCCTTCTCCATCAACCAAAAGAGGAGGAAGGCAAGCAGTTAAAAAGATGTAAGAACCCAGCCTGGTAACAAGATCAGGTGGGACTAACTGGAACCTTCCACATTCCTTTTAAGTCTTGTCTTTGATCTGTTGCCTTCTTCTGGCTTTACTATGTAATAAGGACCCTGCTGTCTTTAATATTACAGGTTTATGCTGCTCTTTCAAGGCTGCCCTGAAATTAAGAAAGAGAAGGATCACAGTAGCAATTTACGCAGGCTGTAGAAGTGCAAGCTATAGTCTCCATTTTGATTTTCACCCATTGTTCAATAATTCATGTATAGTCAAGATTTCAAATTACTTTCAAGTTCTATGACTAATAGGGTGTGGAGCTATAATTTACTTTCATGAATGTTTCATAACTTCCTTTCCAGAGAATTCGGAGGAGGTATCTCAAAACCTCAATTCCTTATCATTTTGACAGGAATTCAGTGGTTGAGCTGAAATTTTACCCGAATTTAGCATGTAAGTTCTGCTCATCTGTAAAGATAAAAGAGATTGTATTGCCATTTCACTTATCATTACCTTCCATTTACAAGCAGTGCTTAAGATGCATTTGAATAGGCTCCCGGTGCAAAGAAGGGCAAAATATAGGATGTGAAACATCAATTATTAAAACATGATATTCATTACAATGGATATAGTCACTGGGAAAGGCTAATGTTCTCAGGGATGTGTGTTGGTTTTGATTTATAGATATTAATTCATGTAGTGATATTTAGACAGAATAAGTATTAGGTAGACAAGGAGTGGTATAAAAAAGCCACTACCAGGGCTCAATGAAAAAAAAAAGGGGGGGAAATTTATTTATTAATATTTTATTTTCTGCCATTCGGGCTGCAAGGTTGAAAATCCACCCCTTAGATTTTATCAGACAGCCTTACCACTTTGGCTTGTACCATCTTAAAAATATGAATCCTTTCCAATGTTTCTTCCTCTCCTTTTCTCCAGCTACTCCTAACATGGCTGTTCTGCTCCCAAACTCCCTGCCTCATGTGGCTCTCCCCTTCTCAGAAAGACCCTCCTCTGAAACTGTTTGGATGCATCACCACTTTTCTGGCTTGTGGATCCACACAGGAACATCATCCCTGTTCTTGAGGTAGAACAGACACCTTACAACATTTACCAAAGGGCTACTGGTTTGTGTTATGCATGCGCACAAACTCCCACGTTCATGCACACAGCTTACATTCCCCTTTCACCAGGTGATGCAAAACCTCCCTCATTGCTCCAGCCTCTGCTGGCTCTTACCTCAAAGACATAGAAACACCCTGAAAGGCAGCAACACATGCAGTGTCTTATCTTGCTCAGCTTTCCCACAGTTAGCCACAACAAGTCAACATGTGAGTGGCATTTCCCCAGAGCTGTTGCAACACAAGGCAGATCCTGCGACCCAGCATATGCAGCCCAGTTCCCAGAAGCATTGCCTAAGGAAGTAAAGGAATAGCCAGTATTGTTTTTGTAAGAAAGGTTAGACAAATGGCTAACAGGAGTGACAGAGGCGGAGACGAATAACCTGCCTTTGGGCAGGGGGGGGGATTTGAAGACATAGTGCACTCCTTTTTTGCTCTGCTTTCCATCATTTGTCTAGATACAATGATTTGGGGCACTTTTCTTCAGGCTTCCCCTCCCTGCCTACTCTAATTTGGATAATGGAGCAAGCAGAGAGGTGCTGGAACAGGAATCAGGATGCGTAGGGCATGTTTTATTTTTCAGTATTGCCTTGCTGTTTGGTCTTGAGCTTCTCACATCTGCCTGTGATAGCCAAGACTCAGAATAAGCAAACAGATGCCATGGCAATTTATCTGCTTTGTTGTTTTAATATGATAATAATATGCAAAAAAACGTATTTTTTTTCCAAATGATTAATCACATGAAATAAGAGGAACATAAATTCTAATTTTTGTGAAGAATTAACTTCCATAAAATGTGAAGAGCAGCCATAGAAATGTATGCTTACACTGTCTAAAATAAGTCTGGGCTTGACAGTGCTTTTCATATTTTCTAATTGAGACACCGATATTTTGTCCCATCCATTTCACTTGTGTTGGAGTCAAATTTCTCTGCTAAATTCCTTCCCAAAATTGCTGGAAGATTCGTGAGCAGTACCACACAAACATCATTTCCATGAAATCTGACTCAAATTGCAGTTAGCATCTCTGAAAAGCAAACCCAGAAAGCCTGAGTGAGAATTAGTTAATTATTTAGAATGAGATAATTTCAGGGTTGGGGTCCAAGCTTCAGCAAAGTTGGTCCCACTCACACTCCTTGTGCTGTTTCTCAATCCCAAGAGAACCACAGTGACTGTGACACCTCCTCCTTTAGCAGGTATTTCATTTAGTCTTAATTCTTGAGCATCTAGACTATGTAAAATGGGGGACTTTGATAGTGCAGTAATTGCCTTCTCCACATTGACTTCTCAAGATAAGGACAAAAATATCTTTGAAGGTAATATACTTCTCAGTGAGAGAAAATATCTTGCTCCACAAGAGAAAATTTTTGAAGAAATTGGAGCACTAAAAAGAAGAAGAAAAAAACCCAAAACAGACAAATAGATCACTTTTGGATGAAAATTTGGCTATTGGCAGCCTTGGTAAAAAGCAGCACTAGCAATCAGTAAGCAGAAATGTAAATTCAATAAACACGCCTGTGTGTACAAGCTGATAAAGAAGAACTGCTGTAACCTGGCTGTAAACAACAAGATTGTGCTTCAGGCTGAGTTAAGGGCAGAAGCAACTTATTTGCAGCAGTTACTTAACATACAAGCACACACAACCCTTCCATGTTCAAAAAATTACAGCCTAACAGGCTGAAACATATGTAGCAGACCCAAAAACTGCACAAGGAGAAAACGTGTTCATACAAATTTGTGGAAAACAAAGTTATCCAAAGTAATTTCTTTTATCAATCCTCTCCTATATGGACGAATCAATCCAGACACCCCCACCCTCCCTAGCACAGACTCAGCCTAGAGCTGCCGACTAGCTCATTGCTGGCCTCCAAGCCCCTCGTCCCCTCTCCTTCCTCTGTGTTGAGAGGGATCTCACTCCAACATTGCAGAAATATTAAAATAAGAGTGTTTCCATGGGGAAAATGTGTGAACACCTGCAGTGTCAGAAGCTCTGAGACCTATGAGGCCTTCACCCTTTTCCATCCATTCACATCAGCCACGGACATGTCCCAGACCATCCGCTAGCAAGCTCCTACCAAAGTCAGATTAGGATGTATATTTATATTGCAGTGTTGTGTTATAAAGGCAGAACTTAGCTTGATTACTTTTTTCAGAGCCAAGTTAGTTTGCATGTGAGTACTCAATATCCTTTCACAGCAGGGCCGAACAGAGGACAACGTTTCTGTATAACGTTTAATTTCCCAAACACATATGAAATAAGAATGAAAATCATGACAGGCATTATGAACACCATTCACTTCAGCACTCAGTATTTAAATAAGAACTTTCTGCTGCTGACCAGTAGCTCCAACACCCACTACTAGCAAGGGTAAAAGTCAGATACAGGGTTTATTTGTCTCATCAGCTACATTTGAGGCACATAGCTCAAACCACATAAGAATTCATAAAAAACACTTGCAATAAATGTAACAAGTATGTGTGGAACACATCTGACAAAAGCTCCAGCCATATTCAGATGGTATAGAAATCTTAAAACATTAAGACATTATCAAACTTTGAAACAGCTACAATATGGAAGAAAAAGTGTACAAATAAAATATTCAACAACTACACAAAGTGCAATCTGTGTACAGATCTCCTTTTCAGGAAGACAGAAACTCACAAGTCAATGCATTGAGCAGCTGTGAGCAGGAGCCTCCGGGGAATGAGCCTTCACAGGTTCTGACATTTCTGTCACAGATATTTTAGTGGGCTCAAGTTGCACAACTTGACCTGCTGAGCTGAGATGCCCAGATAAAGCACAGTCTGTCAGCTGTGACGCAGTTTGGCTTGCAGCTGTGGTAGGCATGAAGCTGCCTCATAACGCTGGTATGTCCATAGATGTCTTCCTTAGAGGGAAAGCTATAGAGAAGAAGAAAAGGTGACAAATGACCATAGCAAAGCTTCCTCTACCATGAAGTGGAAGATTCTCCTTAGTGGAATCTTCTTATGGTCATTTTTCCTTTTTTCTTAAAGTTGTTTTGAGAAAAAAATAATAAAATACAAGAACTAGAAATCAATGAGATTTTAAAGTTTAGCAAACTATTTGTTCCCTCTGGAAGACAGCTGTTCAGATAGGGCACACTGACCTCCAAGGGATGTGGAAGAACCTGTAACTGTTTGGGTCATCTTGGGGTTTGCCTCTGGATAAGGCCAACATGACTGAAGATCATTCTTCTCCTTAGGCTTCCTTTATCCTGGTAAAATTAAATGATTCTTTTACGTGTCAAAATAAACTGTTTTCTTTTATTATTCACTGTCATTTGTGCATTTCCAAAACCACAGAGGTCCACCAGACCTTCATATCTATCAGAATAGATCAAGAAATCGCTGGATCCTCATGTGCAATACAATTAAACATTTGTTTGTCAAGTTTTTTGTTCAATATTAATCTTCAGCCATGGTGTTTTAATCACATGTTGAAGGACATAAAAATCTGTGAAAATTTGGCAATTGAAAATTCATTAATTGTGTCAGGCATTCTCTCAAGAAATAAAGCAGCAGAAAATATAATGTCCACAGAGTCATACTGAATCAGCTATTTTTCATCTGTTAAAGAAAGGAATAAAAAGCAAAGTTGGGGAGTAGTCACTATTAAGGAATTACTTTTCACGTTACCTTCTGTCCTTTCGTGATTTTGAAAAAACACAGAAATTTTCAATTCAAATTTCTCCATATACATTTTCTGAGATGCAAAAGCAATGTAAATACAATTCTGGATTTTCAATTTTGCATTGTATTAAATAATTGGATCCACCTTCTAGGTCCTGGTTTGTTGTTTGCTTGTTTGATTTTTTGTTTATTTGTTTGATTGATCGATTTTTTGTTTGTTTTTCTAAAAAGTCCTGGTGATTGTTCTAGTATAATTACTGAAATGTGGTTTCATTTTCATCTTTATAATGTGTCAGTCTGTGCCTACTGGCAAATGTAAGTCCTCCATTGTTCCGTTTGCATCTTCCCTTTCTTTGGTCCCTCATTCCAGCATGCGAAACCTGCAAAAATTTCCTTCTGAAATAGAAATAAAGATACCAATTTAATTTGATTTGTCAAAATCATGGCCTAGAAATAGGCATCGGAAAATGTGTGATTTTCAAATGATTTTTCTTCCCTGGAACACTTCTGTCTCATTAAAAAAATTTGTTTAAATCAAAAGCCTGGTGGTCCAGGTCATATTTCTCACTGCATACTACAGTGGCTGAAAGTGAACCACTTAAATAACATGATACAACAAACACTTCTGCCAGAAAGCAATATGTTGTTGACGTCTGCATGTTCTGTAGCCTTAATTCAGCAGCACATTGCACTGCAGGCAGATACTCCTCTCTAAATGAGGCAACTCATAATGGAGTGTATAATTAATAGATGCAGGAACAAAGAAACATTCGGACTTTTTTTTCAAGTGTTTGTGTGTGTGGGTATAATCCTACTGTTGATGTTTCTTTACCCATGCACTAATAGCCTATGAGATTTTCATATTTGCAAGAGATGTTGGAGAACCTCCAATTCCTACTCCATTCATTTGGATCCCTTAGAAGTATTAGAGTGATGGCTGATCCTGGGATGGTTCTGAGATCGAAGCACACATGCTTATCCTTGGTAGTGGCTTTCTCAGTAATTGCAAGAGAAGTTCTGTTAAAAGAACATTGGGCAAATAGAACAGAAATTCAGCTGTGTGTAAATCCAGCAAAATCTTTTAGGGCATCATTGCCTTGTCACAGGTGTCAACATACTTCTCACAACAGAAAGAAACATATCTATCCACCAAATGAAGATTTTTTTCAGCATTCTCTCATCTTACTGTACTGTGACTCAGCTCAGGAGAGTTTTCAGCTTTTCCTTTTCCCTCTGGAAGCTGACTCCCTAACAGGACTTAAGCCTACTTCTTCTACCTTTCATTACTAAAGGTTTTGAATTTGTGCATCCTGTTCTTTTCTTTAGCTATGAAACAATAAAGCCTTTTTGATAGTTTTCTGGAAAAGAAGCTAAGATTCACAGTGACCCACAGCGTGAATATACCTGTAGATAATCAGATGAAAGAGAAGAGAGAGTTTCACTCCTGCAGCTGCTTTCCTTGATGTGCTCGTGGTTCTACCCCTTTCTTTCAGATCCCGATGAATTTTGTGTTTCTGTATCTGGAGGAACAGATAGAAGTGCTCCTTTGACAGCCCTGGGAGGTAGATGCAGAGAAGACAGCCTCAGGCATGGATCTGCAGTTACTGCCTGGTACAATACTCTCCAGTTCATGATACCATGGGAAGGATTCCCTCCTGTGTGAGTGCATGTATGGACAGCACATCTCAAAGGGTAGATAAAATAACCCTTCTTTGATGGACAATTTTATTCAACTTCCTTCATCAAAGACTAAATATATAGCACAAGTGTATGAGAGTATATTATCAACAGCTGAAAATATACTTGCTTTAATGAGATTAATGTAGTTGTTTGATTACTTTCAGTAATCATTTTCTAACCTTGATCTTAATTTCTCTTCACATCTTTAGTTCCTGCTATATAAAATTATATTTACTTTCCTGTGCTCCCCACTACTCTCAGCTTTCCAAGTTGCTTTGTAATTTGCTTTAATCTTCCTGTGGGTGAATCATCCTTCATGCTGGTGTGTTCTGCCAGAAATGACTTTTGAGTCCTGGTACATTTTATTGAACTGTGTTCTTCTAGACAGTTACTGATGACCCTAGTAAAGCTCAGAAGTGGTTTACAACCAGCAGAAAGTTTTATGTGATGGAGAAATAACTTTGAGCTCCATGACAGCTGTGGAGGATTCTGGTGACCACAGTTTAAGAACCAATCAACTTGGGAAAAAGCATGTAATGCAAATGTTCTGAGTCTCTTCAATGTCACATTTACTCAGAGGGTATTTATGGGAATGATGCCAGTCAATGGTGGCATACACACCTACCCCAGCCACTAGAGGAGTGCCACGCAACTTCAGCTGGGGCTAGTGCAAAAGCCAAGTACCTTGTGAGTAAAAGGCTGGCTTGGATAATTCCAAACACAATTGGAAGGCACTGTGTAGGATTGACACTGGAGAAAACTGTTGCAGTGACACAAATAATAGTGCTTTTCTGTTTTTATCTTTTTGCTCTAAAAGTCTTCTCTTCCAATGACCATTTAAGTGAACTGTTCTCACAGAGGAGTGGCACAGAGGCACAGATCCTGTCCAGGCTTTGCTCAGAACCAGGTCTAATTCCTGCAGAAAGACTGCCTGGGCCAGAATCACCTGTGCTGGCTATGGAATCGATGTCCAGCTGATTCCCAAGTGGTTGTTAAGTGATGGCAAGCTGCTCAAAGACCACTACTCCCAGTGGGCCTGTATTCATGCAGTTTGTTCTCTGGAGAAGAATGCTCAGTTTGGGATGGGTTGGGCAATGAAGGATTTTAACTGATCAGTGGGTTTTACTCCTGATGGGCATGATGCAGTTCTTTAAATGTGGGGACATAGTCCTGCTGGGTGCAGTAGTTATTGGAGAAACCCACGCATAGACTCACTGTGAGCAATGGCACAGGAGAACAGGTTTTCTCAGTAGACTTAAAATTCTTGAATACTGTAATAAATCTAAAGAGCCCAGAATATGAGGTTCAGCCCACTTTCCCCATTGAATCCATAGCAGTCCTCAAACTCTTGCTAGGTGATTCCAATTATTTTGAAATAGTCCCGAGAGGATGAGGAGCATGAAAAGTCCAGATGTCTCTAGGTACAAGCAGGAGAAATGCCTACTAATGTGAAGTATCACAGGACAACTCTTATTTTCTCCTTTTCTATAAAGCTAAGTTTCTTTTAGGATATTATTTTGCATTTGAGTGAGTTACAAATTATATTTCTATTAATTTTACCCACTGCCTCTGCCACTAGTAATTTAACATAGCAGTCTTTGTAGTTTCAAATAGCACAACTAAGATTTGGTAAAAAGCCAAGTCCATGTGAATCAATGGGACTAGATTGATCCCCCTGTGCAGGAGACCTCGCCGTATGCTGGACATCACTGTCCTCCAGCTCTCACACTGACAGACAAACATGAACAGGCACCTCAGGTGCACCTGGAGCAGGAGCTGAAATCTGAAAGTCTTCTTCAAAGAACAATGAATTATTTCATGCTATTGTGCTTTAAGCTGTAAAGAGCTTCTGCACTTTTTAAAAAAATATCAAAATATAAAGAGTAATCAGATAGTCTTTCTGTAGAGAAGTGGGTTATAAATAAAGCTGTGCAGAAGTGTTGACTCGTACACCTTTTCAATGTTTTTTATTTGCCATCAGAAGATAATCTATAAAATAGATTGTGAAAAGTCTTCCTACAGTGTTGTAACTAGCAAAATCATTCCGAGGATTGCATGCTTGGAACTTTATCAAGATAGGATGATCTTGTCCCTGTTTCAGGAGCTTACAGAGAAAAAAATGAAACAACATGGTAAAGTTTTTTAGAAGTACTGGTGTATCAATAAGGTACAGTTATTATGATATAAAATGCACAGTGTGCTACAATGAACAAGCTGTCTTGCTGTTTATCTCACTTAGAGGCTCTCTACAATAATTGCTTCTTGGAAAATTACATCTCCATAATCTTTATTATAACTGTTATCATATAAAGAATTTTCCTGTCTTTCTCTCTTAGCTGTGCTAGGCAATTCCACATTAGGCATGTGCATGTAATATAACAACTCTGCAAGAATTCTTTGTAACTATGAAAATCACTGTATTGCATCATGTCCTTCAGCTAACCAGCTTTGGAGTTGGTTTGGTGTTAAACAATGGCTTATTCCAGTAGCAAACTTTTATTTTTCTTTCCCAGTAATGTTTTGCTTCTACTTTTTAGGCATTTCATCCACATTTCCACTCCTACCTTCAAGTAGCATGGCTTTCCAACCACACAGCAGCAGAGAGGAGTAGTATCTCTCATTTTGTTTCTTTTTTTATTGCTTCCTCTTCTATAGCTCTCCTTAATAAATATACAAAACACTTTCAAAAGATGACACAAAGAACAGAAATTCATAACGTTGTGCATCAACAGAGAGTTGTTTTTAACAGCACACTGTGGTATCTCTCCTACTATCCCCATTAACCTTCCCCTCTTCCTTAGACAATACATTAACTCTTGTTTTTTTCTTTCAGTGAGTGATAATCACCCTCTTATCTAACATCCCCCCATGCCCTTGCAGAGGTTCAAACTACCCACCTACTCTCAGCTGTCTGAAATGATTTACATATCTAATTAAATACAGAAAAACTTAGCTCTAAAGTTTGCTGTGTCTGTTTTATATCCAAAGAAGGACTTGTGTGCCTGAGAGCTTATCTCGCTCTTTAAAATACAGAAGTTGTTCTACTAAAAGATTACCAGCCTTGTCATGCTAAATGTTTACAATAGTAACAGGATGTAGAGGACAGAGATGGGAGCCAGAAGGAAGGTTCAGAGAAAGCAAGAGGCAAATGAGGTCTCTGACATGATGGGGGTACTGCAGTGGCAATGCTTTTACTCACACTTTGCTTGATTATCTGGTTAGAATTAGCTCTGATAAAACTACTTGCCTCATCTGTGTGGGACCTTAAAATGTCAAAAGTGAAGAATAACAAACAAGCAGCTCAGCCCAGGATTAATCTCCTCACAGGTTTTTATCTGATGTTAGCAAAGCTTTAAAAACTCCAAATTTATGAACTTTCCCCAACAGAAAAATGTGTATTTTTATAATATTGACATCAAAATTCCTTTCTTAAGTGACTCAAGTCCCATGTGTGAAGTTTGAGTGAGATAAAGAAAATGGTCCTTTACAAATGACTATTTGGCATGCAATAGGACTTCTGTTTTCTTTATACTTTGGTAAGAAAATGTCCATATTCCATGGGAGAATAAGACAAACTTTTAAAAGTGAAGATTATTTATGAATAAGCAAAAAAAATGATTGTAGGCAGAGATCCTTCAAACTTTAAAAGAAAAACAATACATCTTTCAGCCAACATGCTCATGTGATAAATTATACAATTTATTTATGTGATGTAATTATACAATTTCCCTTTAAGAAGTTGAACATCTATGGTAGCCTTGACTTTGTTTTGGGTGAGCATCAATAACAAGAATCAGATTTGCATTTGTTGCATAAAGAGGTGAGCTTAATGATCACAGACTACTACAGATCTAAAAAACTCTGCAAAACCAAAGCCATACACACAAACGCAAAAAGCTATAAAAGCTCATTCTGACAAACTAGCTACAAAAACAGCTACCTGAAGATGACTTTTTTATGTTTCTATACTTTAATAATAATTGTGTGGGACCATTGTCTCTTCACAGAAAAGAAAATGGATGGAAGGTACATGAAAATTTAATGACATAATCAACAAATCTTTATCCATTAAACATATAGACTTTCAGGTCCAGTGAAGTTTCAAGAGCATGAAAGAGTGGACATAGTCAAGGGGGCAAAAGGGCCACAAAAATGTTTGCAACCCTGAAAATCAAAATGTCTCAGGTTAAGAACGGAAGAATTATGCATTTTAAGAAAAGACTTGAAGATGATGGATGCAATAGAAAAAGAGTACTTCCTCCTTTCCTTAAGGCTAATGGCAAAACTGACATGAGCAAATAATGATTTGTTTCCCAAAACAGAGTGAATCAGCCCGATGCTGGTTCTTGTATTAAAGCTGCACTGCTGCTCAGCCCTTTGTATTCAGCAGGAACTCCATGATGTGTAATCAAAGCATAACAGGGTAACTAAGAGGCTCTTTCCTCTGCCAGAAAAGAAATAGCTCACTGTTCATGTTTAAAGCTTCCCACTGCCTCCTTCCAGAAGCTGTGATATCTTCTTAAATGCCTTGGTGCAGGTAAAAGTAAAGCACTGGAGATTAAAATAGTCTTTAGTTCCATATTTGTTTTCAGCATTTGATTCACTATATCCTGGGGCTGCTTACTCAGTTGTCAAAGAAAAGAAGAGTCTCTGTGTGCCTATTCCCCTGCTTCCTCTACTCCCTTCATTTAGAAAACTCTGTTGCCTCTCATAGCTTTCCTATAACCAGTTTAAAGTCTTGCTCCTCATTTTTAAGGTCAGTTGTTGGCTAGTATTCAAATATACCAACAGTGACATTTTTGCTAGTGTAATTTCCCAGCGCCCGGTTTCCTGCTGCCCAGCACTCCCTGAAAAACAGGGTCTTGCATCTCCCTTCCTTCCAGCATAACCCCTTCCCAGCCAGTTCCTCCTCACCTCTCTTTTCCAGTCTCACACAATCCATTCTCCACACTGTACAAAGTGTTCTGCTCCTCAAGCACCAGCATGGCAAAAGGCAGCTCATGCCATGCCCAGGTCTGAGGCCAGAATGTGCCCAGTGGTCGGCTGGTCTGTGCGTGGTGGTGGTGGCCAGAGAGCGAACTGCCAGCCCTCATCTCTCCCTCCTGCAGGAGGTCCAGCTCAGCATCCCAGCCCAGCTCTCCTCTGCTCACCCACCAGACGTGCAGAAAAACAATATCATGAGATTTCTCATCCTCTGCTATAATTTACTGGTCAGACAGCAGTAAAAAGTGGCATTTTCATCAGTTTCTTTTCCTTTAGAAATCAACTTAGAGGCAGGTTCTATTTAGCCTCAAGTGGGAATGTAGGAAAACGATCTGTACAGGAGCTATTCACAGCATTGAAATAAAATGCCTGCCATCAGTTTCCAGGGTTAACAGCCCACCACAATAAATGCAAGAGGCGCCATCTTCCAGTGACTGTTTAGAGATACTTGCTTGAGATTTCAGAAGGAAAAGCTGGTTTGACCTATTTTTGAAAAGGCAAGAATATCATCACACTGTCAGACTAAAAAAGTGAATGTACATTAAAACTGACAGTGAATGTATATAAAGAGAACATGTAAAAAACCCGAGAAATACTATGAAATAAAAACAAGAGTGTTTTACCATAATTACCTAAATTACACAGTAGGTGGCTTTTATTTTGTGATCTGTCTTGGAGCAAGTGAGCCATTTGACTCTGGATGTTGGATACTTCTGCAGTCCTCAGATGTCTGCTCACTATCACATATTTGTCAAGTGTGATGTACTTCTCCACTGAAAAAAAAAAAAATGCTCAGAAAGGTGAGAAACCCTTTTTCTTGTTTATGAGTTCTATGCAAACATAAAAGGTTCCAGTCATAGCAGGTCCTGGACATTGAACTTTGAGTTTCAGGAAAAATCATAGAATCATAGAATCACAGAATGGTTCAGGTTGGAAGGGACCTTAGAGATCATCATGTTCCAACCCCCCTGCCATGGGCAAGGACACCTCCCACTAGACCAGGTTGCCCAAAGCCCCATCCAGCCTGGCTTTGAATACTTCCAGGGAGGGGGCATCAACGACTTCTCCGGGCAACCTGTTCCAGTGTCTCACCACCCTCACAGTGAAGAATTTCTTCCTTATATCTAGTCTAAATCTACCCTCTTCCAGTTTATAACCATTACCCCTTGTCCTGTCATTATCTATCCTTGAAAAAAGCCCCTCCCCAGCAAACTGATTACTGTTAAAAATTAGCAAACTGATGACTGTTATTTTATTTCTTGGTACAAAATAATTTCATACAAAAGTAGTTTCTGTATGCTCATATTTAGATGGAAATGTATTTCTGATGTAAAACCATTTGAAAAATAAAGGTCTACAGTACACAAAAAAAAATCACAAAAAAGTTTGATCTTTAAGGAGTATGTAGATCTTCTAAAACCTTACAAAGCTAGGTAATTCAAAGCTTCTTGATTTTTGAAATGAAAACAATTTTTGTAACAGTTTTTAAAACCTTCCACATCTTTCTAGATATTTTGACATACATTGCATTCTCCTATTCTCCTTATTTGTTTCTGCTGAGAATCTAGAGAATTCTGCATATGATCTAAGCAAATTAAATCTTAGCCCAACTGATTAAAAAATAGATCTTTGTGATATGAATGTATCCAAAGCAACCTCCAAAAATATAATCGTAACTTCTCTCAGCGAGCATCATTAAAATGCTTGCTGAATATACCTGAAAATACGTGAAGAAAATATGAACATATTTTCATCCCTGTTTGTTATTTTGGAATACAAAACTCAAGAAGAATTGCATCTGGTTGTGTTTGTTTCTGCATGATTCATGTTTCCAAATTAAACATTTGAAAGCCTCACTCAGTTTCCAATTTCCCTTGTCTAAGTATTGCACAGCCTCAATGCAATTCCTACCCTGAAAAATTCAAAGGCAAGAAGACTGATGACATAAGATGGCAAGAGCACATAATGCTTTGAATGTCTCTTTCATTTCCTGAATGAAATATCAGGTTTCACAGGTAAGTAAATTACTGCTATATTTTAATCCATCAAAGCAGTGCTAGTTTGAAAGCTGTGGCAGTGCGGAAGGGCTGCTGAAGCTGGGCCGTCGCAGGGCAGGAGGGTGCCTTGCTGTGCCTTCAGTGCAGCAGCTCTTCTCCCAAGAGCTGGCAATTTAATTAGAGTGAAGCTCTGACTGATGAGCCTGGGGGTTATCCAGGGGGATATCCTGTGCCTGGGAGCCAAGAGGAGGTAGGAGACAAGGGATGCTTGCTCTGTGAATACTTTTCTCCGTAACTCACGGTACTTATTTCAGCCTTACAAGCACAGATATGAGGGGTGGGTGATGAATCCCAGGGTAGATCTAGATGTCTGCTGCCTGTAGCCTCTGGCAGAAAATTGAACAGGCACAGAGAGGGGCAGACTCTTAGAAAAGCTTGTGAATTTGATGCTGAAAAGGCAGCGTGATATACAGAGGCCTTGTGCTGTGTAACTTTTGATGACTCTGGTACCTTTCTTCTAGGTCCACCTGCATCTGTTGTGTCACTTGGAGTGAATTTCTTCCATTTCCCTTTCATTTACCTCATTTTTAACACTATCAATTCTTCCGTGTACTTACTGTCTGTCACTGGGTATCTGAACAGAGCCAAAGACAATAGGCCTCGAATATCCTCCTGCCCTTCTCAGCCATCACCATCCTGGCCTGCAGGTACCAGAGGGGCTGGGAAGCCACACAGTGCCTCCACTGCCTTTACTTCTCCTCCCATGCAACAACAAAGATCATACACTTGTGATTTGCTCAGGCAGAAAAGGATTCACGTATGAAAGAAGTTTTGTAGGCATAAATCCACACAAATGCAAAGCACGGAAAAAACAACCTCTGCAGATACAAACTCCTTGTGGATCTCAGAACACACAAATACAAACAATAGTAGTGTTAGCATAAAATCTTTCTTCAATCTTACCTGAAGTGGCTCCTTCCACCTTGTGTGTAGTTTATAAATCCTACAGTAATTTAACATTTGGTGATAATCTATAGGGAAACACGAAATCAAAAGTCACTCAGACTGGCATGCACTGATGAGCAAACAAGTTTTTGAATTTCAGATAAAGCTTGTAGGACTACAGAAGGCTCTCATAAGCAATTCCTCTATTAGAGGGCATATTCTAGGAAAGCAATTAACATTCCACCCCCTGTATCACCACCACTAGCTGACAACTGTTGACATTTGCTCCCTTACTTCATTTCCCTCTTACATATTTGGCTACCAAACATGACTGCTGTTTTCTTAACTCCAACCCTTTTATTAGTGATAATAACAATGCTTCAGTGAGAGCAATTACAAAGCACCCCTTGGGAGCCTTCGCAGTCACTTCCCCTTGTGCTAAATATGTCAGGATCCGTGTCACTGATGATTTGACCAAAAAGTAGTCTAAAAACTTTCCCACTGAGATATTGCTCTGTCGCTATCAATTAGCAGCCATCAGGATAGTGATAATGCTGAACTAATACTACCAGATTTTCTGCTTCAGGCCACCCAACTAAAATCACTGCTGCCCCTAATCACAATGCACATCACAGGTGTAACTCATTGTCCCACCTTCACTGTATTACACAATTCTAATTTAATGTGTAGGAAAACATCTACACCTAGGAAAAAGGGGGAAACTTCCAAAATGCTGCAGTCCTCTCTATGGAGATCTCCTACCCAACTTGTCTCAAAATCATTTCTGTTAAACAATGGAAAGAGAAGAGAGGATCATGCATCATCATACTATGCATCCACGGCATGTTGTTGGCCAGGGAAGACTGTGGGGTAGTCTCTGTGGGGCTGGCTCCAATGGGCCCACTGCAGGGCACAGCTGGGCCAAGAGGCCAACATGGCAGCACCAGGTAAATGTATTTGAAAAAGGGTAAAAAGCACTGTAAGAGAGAGAAGTGAGAAAATGAGAGAGAAAGAGCCCTGCAGCCACCAAGGTCAGTGCAGAAGGAGGGCAGGAGGTGCTCCAGGCACAGAGTAGAAGTTCCCTGCAGCCCAGGAGAGGCCCATGGAGGAGCAGCCTGTCCCCCTGCAGTCCATGGGCACCACACAGAGCAGACCTCCACGTGCAGCCATGGAGGAGCCCATGGTGCAGCAGCGGATGTGGCCTGGAGGAGGCCACAGCCCATGGAAAGCTCCCACAGGAGCAGGCCCCGGGCTGGAGATGCAGCCTGTGGACAGGAACCCATGGTGGGACAGGAGGTCTAGGGGAGCTGCTGCCTGTGGGGCTGTGTGCTGGAGCAATGCCTGAAGGGTGTATCCCATGGTACAGAGCTGTGTTGGAGCAGTGCTTGAATTTGCAGCCTGTGGGAGGACCACATGGGCTGGACTCCCTGATTTTGTAGCTGATTTTGGTTTTAAGATTTGTTTTAGTTTTGAGGACATTTGGGATTCACGTGAGATGAGTTGGGGAAGGACGGCATCCCATGGAAGGGACCCTACATGGAGCAGGGGCAGAGAGACCATGAAGGAGCGGCAGAGATGCAGCAGACTGACCACAGCCCTCATTCCCCATTCCCGTGAGCCACTCAGGGGGAGGAGACAGAAGAATTGAGGTTGAAGTTCAGTTTACGAAGAAGAAGGGTAGGAGGAAAATATTTTAATTTTTTTCTATCTCGCTATCCTACTCCCTGATCAACTGACAATAAATCAATATTCCACATATTAAATTAATATTCCTCACATTAAGTAAGTTTTGCCCACTATGTTAATTGGTGAGCAATTTCATTATCTTTATCAGAGCCCATGATGGTTTTTTTACTGTATTTTCTCCCCCTGGGCTGGTGTAAGCCCACCACAGTCATTTTCTTCCTGAACAATTTTTAAAAGAACTTTTCAACAGAACTTTAACGAAAAATACTTTTCCTGGTCAATGGACAGCTTTGAACAAACTGCGAGGTCTAGTGTTGAATAACAGTTTATTGGTGTAAGAAACATTTTTCCAAATAAACAAACCCAATGAGTACTGAAAAGTACCATTTTGATTAGACAAATAATCTATACATACCATTTACATTTGTCCTCTGTTAGATTCTTAAAAAGAGCTCTGGAAACACTCTCCCCAAAATTTATTTCAGTAAGAAAAATGATTTAATTCTCAAATCCTAGACTATGTTGCAGATTTATGGGGATACTTGACCAAGGCACAACTATTATTTTGAGAAAAAGATTAATCTTCTACAGTACTTACCCTTGTTCTTGTCGCAGGATCTTTCCTTGTCTTTCTCTGCTTTCTTCTCTATACACAGCTTCTTCCCTTAAAACACCACCAATCAATTTAATTAAGTTGCCAAGGTTTTTCTTCTTCGTTTCTCTAAATTCTACTACGTACGTGGGCTCACACAGGATTAGATTAAGCACCAGAATATATTTTAGTAAACAGAATTTGTTCTTGACCTTCAGCTCCCCATCCACTGTTACAAACCAATTCTTCATCCCCTTAAGGCAGCATCTGAGGAAAAAGCCTCTGTACAAAAGACTTTCAACTCATGCATGCTCCAAGGGATAAGCTGTCAAACCAATGTATCGGAGGGGTTACATCCCATAATACTAGTGTCTATTCACACCACAGCAAGGTTTATATTCTACACACTGCTCAAATGCCAGTTCTGAATCTTAGTTGTTTTTTTTTTCCTTTTTTTCCTTTTTCTTTTAAAAAGTAGAACTTAGCTATTTTAACTCATTACTTGATAGCACCTCAGGATATTATTTTAGCTCCCTGGAAAATGAAATAGTAGAAGAACCTGTAAATTTGAATAGGAGGTTCAGAGACCCCTTCCTCATTCTCAGCAGATCAAGCAGTTTCCACTGCACTGAACTCTGTTTCCTTTGCACCTCAAAGACCAAAAGGTCTGTTTGGCCTGTGTTTAACAAGACTTTTGGCTTGTTCCCTTGTTACTACCACAAAGCTTTGCACTGGCATTTATGTGCTATCATAACTATGATTAATTGTCAAACAATGAACACAGGTCAACTAATAATATTTTTGTGAGCTAGTGTGACTGCATTTTTCCCTGATTTTGTGCATATTCAGAGGTTTCCTAGAAGACAGAAAGGGAAGTTATCCTTTTCTTGGTTAACATCTGGAAATCAAACAGAAGCAAGTCTATTTAACTCATCATAGACACTAGCAAGTTAAAGTATTCTGTTTTGGTCATATATGGAGCAAAGTACCTGAGCATTACCCTTACTGGAGCCCTTTCCCAAATGTGTACCGTGGTTATCAGTATGATGGCAAATTATGGGTATGGTCTTTGTGGATGGGAGGATGGCAAGTTCAACACCATATGCATGGTCTGCCTTAGCTGGTCAGCCTCACTGCCAGAAGTAGGGTACATTTAGTTTACTGGAATAGATGAAGGCTGTGGGTCCAAATCCATTCTCCCTATTTTATACCAGTATAATTCAGTGTATGAGATTATGTTATAACACACAGAAAGTTCAGATCCTTTCAGCCCACTGGAGCAACTCCAGGGTCTCTCTTCCAGTTAGCAGTGAGACAGTGTGCCTGGGAAGTAGTATGCTGAAACTTTGTTAGTCTGAGCCACTAAAATGTTCTGCAGGTGTTCTACTTCTCCTCCGAGCCATGCCCTCACTGCCCCTCTCTGCATGCCCCAGCATCCTCACTGGAATTGACAGATCTGATTCCTGTCATGTCCCTCTTCTTTCACAGCTCTTCAAAAAATTTGTTTTTTTTTTAATCATTAAGTTTTTATTTATTTATACAAAAGAAAGATGATCTCACTGAGCTGTAGAGTTCCTGGGGGCATATAATGTCATACTGATGACATTGAAAGTGCCTGTACTTTTTTAATTTTGACCACGTGAACAGTTCTGCTGAGCCAATGGGACCACACTGTGGGTAAATATAAGTGCATCTGTTATTTCAGGGAGAGGTACTACATCTGGAGCGTGCACACTCATTTAGATGAGAGAAAATTATTTTTTCCTGCAGAAAAGCAAATTATCAGGTGTGCCCAGCTACAAAACCCATAGTTTTTATAATGAGTATTTTCAGTTGATCTTTAAAGCTGGTTGTTCAATATAACACAGAAAGCTCAAAATGGGTGTCAGCAAGTTATATCACACTAGGGAAAGAGCAAGAAGATGAGCATGGCCCTTCTACCATGACTTGTTTTGGAGTCACCATCACTCAGAGAGGTGGACCCATGGACATTTTCCATACTCAGAAGAATGCAGAGATAATAATTGTTCCTGTTGCAAATCCCACAAAATTTAGAATAGGTTAGTTTAATTCAGTGGATACAAACTGACTAGAATTAGGAACCCTGAGGTACAAGCACTTCCAAAAGCCCTAAATCAAATTCCTTCCTTTTTCTCCCTGTGTACTGGGAAAAATCTAGATCCAGATACTGAGAATAATACAACATCTTCTTTAAATGCTGTGGTGACAAGTGGAAGGCAGCAACACAAATACATTGGCTTCTCAGCCCAGGCATCGTCATATATTGCAAAGATTTGGTACTCTAAACAAGGTCTGAGAAACACCGCTGTAAGCCACTGTGGTACTTTCTGTTGTCATATACATTTGCCCACATCTACTGTATGTCATGCAAATACAGTTTGAGTTATCCATTACAGCTTTTCACCTAAATGGTGCAGGAATTGAATATTGTAGTCATTTTTTTAAAGTGCCAAGAGTAAAACAACAGCATCTCTGCTAGACACTGTTATTGCTCCATTTACCATCCTCAAAATGATTTCCAGTTTTATACAGTCATTCAAGTTTTACGACCCTGCCGTCATTGTAAAAGTAGCACATCGGTATTTTCACTTATGCATTATTTCTAGCAATATGAAATAAACAGCAGTTAGGAGGTCTTTTTCCTATGTTGCTCCTCTCTTATAAATTGTTTTTAAACTTCTGCAGCAAAAACCCATGTCAAGAATTTAGTCACATCCCAGAAAATAATGTTGTTCTAGTTAGGGGTACAACAGCCTCAGAAGTGTTAGTAATTGACAACAATCAGTAAACACAGATGCTAATTTTGCTGTAAGAATTTCATGCTCTACTAATACGTATTTCATTAAAGCCCGCAGCTAAGCGTTCACAACTAAAGCACCAAATTGTGGTAGAAATCTACATCGATTTCAAATCCCTGCTATCCTACACTCTACAGCATGAAGACTTGCCTTCTATGATCTTTACGGACATTCTGTGAAACTTGGTCTTAAATCTGTATTTAAGAAGATATTACATAGGTTTCGGACTTGTAGTTACAGCGAGGTTTTTCCCTCATATATAATTATTTTTGCTTATCTGATTAAAAAATAATGATGACCAGAAGAGTTTCCAGAAGTTTCATCAAACGTAATCTCCAGATAGTCTGGAGAAATCTTCATGGTCAGGAAGGGTTGAGCCAGTTAAGGAAAATCACAACATGGGCAATCCATAAGTTAACAAAAACAAGTGTGCTTACACCAGAGACGCATTGCAGCATCCCTGCCAGGCTCCTGTGCTTGCTCTCTAAGCATCCACTGCTGGCCCCTGCCAACAGCAGGACACTGGGCTACTTGGATCTTTGGTCTCATCAAGTACTGTCCTTCATATGGTTTTATTACACCTGTTTCCAGCTGCTGCTTCTCCAACAATCTATCCTCCTATATTGACTGAATTAAGCCTCCTATTTTCATACAGACTGTCACTTGTGTGCAGCTTACATGCCATTGTACAATTGTATATATCACTTATACACTTGGCTAAGAAAGGAGCCTGTTTTCCATTCTACTTAACTATGAGATATATTATACACCAATTTTAAGCAACTTAAAAATAGGGAAACCTTCTTAAATATCTGACAACGTGATATGATTTATGTGTGTCTGCACCCTGTTTAAAGGTGTATTTTGCCTTCGTATGTAAAAAAAGCATAAATGGATCCTTGGTGGTCTTATCATATAGATAGGCCTCAGCTAAAGAAAAGTGAGGAAATAACTACCCAAAGAATGTCATTAATAACACTGCTCATATAAACCATGATTAGCGAACTGACAGCTCCTGGCATTCTTCTTTACTTTCTTGTAGTGTATACTCACTCAAAATATCTTTAAAGATATTAATTCCCTGGGCCTTTTACCACCCAAGTATAAATTCAAAGAATTACGGAGATCTGCAAATGGAATGATATGTGAAGGAAAGGACACCATGCTGACAGCACTTTAGGACCATCACTGCAAGACCCAGCTAAACAAATAGCCAAACATAAAAGATCAGATATCTTATTAAGAAATAGAATTTCTCAGAAAAACAAAATATGGAGAGAAATCAAGAAGATGGCAAGTAATAGCTCAAGAAAGCAAGATGTAATAATGCATTTTACATAATGCACTGCATATTGTAGTCTGTATGATGCAGACTTCTGAAAGGGTTTTGCAGCATGAGCAATCTAGGATCACATTAGCCTGGAGAGAAACAGCTGTGCCTGAGCTTAAGGCAAGAGGTAAAATTATCATTGACTGTCCAAGCACTTAGTGTATCCAGGCAGCTATAATCTATACTGCATTAAAGAGCAGGGCCCTGTTAGATATATGAGCAAACTGAAAAGAATAAAGCATTGCTGTAACAAGGGTAAATTGCGATAGTTATTGCTCAGTAATGCCAGTTTCAGTATTTTGCTTCGATTCTGATGCATTTATCATGTGCTGTTAGCAGCTGCTATTGTGAATATCCCAAGTTTCTCAGCTAGGTTACTGATAACAAGTGCTATAGAAATCTATTACTTTACTGCACTCCCAAATCTCAAGCCTTTAACGTCTGCTGGTGAGTTCTAGCATCCACACTCAAAAGGTGAATATCGACTCTTGAAAATATAGTTCTCCCATGTTTGAAAGCACAAGTAACAAATCTTGCTGATCTACCCCAAAATTCCCAAACATGAGTGTTTTTTTTTTTTCTTTCTCTCTGAGTAGTTCTATATCTCACTGACAAGAAAGCAGAGTGACAAGTTCTCTCCCAGAAACACAAAGCCTGGAGAATTTCCCTGAGGATCTCCCTTTATGAGGAGGTGATCGAGAGCACCATATTTGTGCAGAATCTTGGGCAAACAATTTGCTTTAAAAGTTCTTTGTCCCATTTTGCTTAGTGAATTTTGGAAATGAATGAATATGTGCAATATTCACAGGTTATGTCCACAAGACTGGCACCTTAGCTCAAACTCAGTACTTCAATAACGTGCTCACACAGCATCCAGAGTAGAGCTAGTCTGTGTCTGCCCACAGCAAGTACAGACAGAGAGAACAAGGTGCCCGCTGCCCCATCAGCACAGACATGACCAGTTCAGGAAACAAAATTGTACAAATGGAGAGAGCCTTGCCATGCTATGTACACCACAAACTCACACCTTGGTTTTCCATAGAAAGCCTTTTCAATGCAGACATACCCTTAGATGGAGCAAAAAACACTTGGGAGGACTTCCATGCTGGGCAGCTGTGGCTGAAAATATAGAGCAGAGAAGGATATAGGCAGTAAATCTGAACACTCGGCTAAATGTTGCTATTTTAATACTGACAAAGATCACGAGTGTAAGACTCTGGGAGAACTGAAAGTTGTCAGTTCTTCTGTTTTAAACTCTGGATAACCCTGGACAAAAAATATCATCAACAACAATAATACTGTTGCTATGATTATTTGCTGAATCTTATCTTCTTTTTTTTTAAGAAATTCATGGCAGAAGTGTGCTAATCATGCCAGTGCCACACCCTGGGTGAACTTGCCAGCAGTATCACTCAAAGATATCCTACAGAACTGCCAAAGGTCCTGGCCAGAGGGCAAAGTGCAGTTACCTTATGGGAGAACGGTGTGGAAGCAGAGTGTGACTCAGCGAGGCGTCCTGGCACAACCCTGGGGCTGCACCCAGCATTCCCCTCTGTAGTTCTGCACACATTCTTCTGAGACAAGCATATTCCCAGAAAAAGCTGCAGATATTTGCATACAAGCCCATCACTGGGGCAGTCATGATTCAGTAAAAGAGGCATTTCAAGACACAGTTCATCTCATAATAGAACAGATGCCATCTGCAGGCCTCAGGGGAACAGAAGGTAACAATGCAGGATGACTTTTTCAGATGTAGAATTCTACAGTGTTGATGTTGCACTGGGGCCGAGTTCCCTACAAGGAGGCACCTTCGCACTTAAGGTGCAAAAGGATGTATACACCAGCCCTCAGGAAGCCATCAAATCAAAGCACATATCCCACAGTGCTCCAACGCCTTTCCAGAGCAGCAGCTGGAGGTCACATAGGATAATGCTGAAGCATTTCAAATGGCAAGGAGACCTACATCCAAGTAACTAAATTCAGCTGGACTTTAGGGTGACCTCTGTGACTCTCTAGTGACTGTGCCAACTAGAGCTCCATTGACCACGACTGCAGTTTGGAGTCACTGCACCTATGTGGAGACACGTGACATTTTGTCTAATGCTGAACCTATAAATTTAGGTGAGTGAATCCAGCCATGAGGGTCAGCATCTATGGACAAATAAAAACAGTTTTAAATGTACAAATCATTGGTTTCAGACCAATGCTCTCTGAAAGGTCACTGAAACACAATGGAGATACAGACAGAGACTAAGTCATGTTTTTTACCCTCAGTTTACATGCCAGATTTTGCAGATCTAAGATCAAATATGCATCTCCTGTCCAGAAAGAGCTAGTTTACACATCTGTCTTGACAGCGTAATATATCTTAAGCTGGCTTCACACAAGTCCATCAGATATCATTTCTGCTGGTTGCACTCCAGCAGAGCAATTTATTATGAATAAATAACTCAAAGAAAGCATTGTTCATAAAGCAGCATTCAGCACCTTCTTTCCACAAACCTTAGCTACTCTGATACTGTTAAGTGATAAACTGATTAAAGCCAATTGCAATATTTTAACATTAATGGAACTCCTATGTGGTGTCAGAGTTTTTCCTCTTTTACGTTTACTCCTTTCCAGCCCACACATTTGGGAGAACTCCTTGTACTTCTCAAGAATGCATTGTTTCTGCTGGCTCGTGAGTAAGCTGGGACCAGGCTGTAATTAACACAAGATGCTCTAGAAACAGTGCCCTAAAGGCCAAAGATGACCAACTTACATTTTTTCTGCTTTCAAGGAAAACATAACTTTAGTGACTTCTTACAATGAAGTTAAAATTTCCCATATCATGTTTCTAACAAGATCTGTTCCCTGGAATGAACAATTTGATAGAACACAGTAAAGAAACCATCCTAAGGATGAACTACATGGCAGCTGAATTAGATATTCCTGGCAGCACCCTGCCTCCAGGAGCAGAGCTGAAGCAAAGCTGCTGTGGTGTCTGGGAAAGATCTGAAGATGTTTTCCTTTTAGCACAGCATACACACATCACACACTCTCACAATCATGTTTGGAGAAGGATGACCAGATCTCTCTGGAATCCTGAAAGGAGAGGCTGAATTTCAGTTTCTTGATGTCATCTTCGGGAAAGCCAAACCGGAGCCTTCTCCTCTGGGGTAAGGTGCTCTGCACTGATGCAGCCTCACCTCAAGCATTGTGTGCAGTTTTGGGCGCCACAGTATAAGAAGGAACTAAAGGTATTAGCATCCAAAGAAGGGCTACGAAGATGGTGAAGGGTCTGGAGGGAAAGATATGTGAAGAGCAGCTTAAGTCATTTGGTTTGCTCAGCCTAGAGAAGAGGAGACTGAGGAGGACATCAGACCTGAGGGAATGGCATGGAGCTGCACCAGGGGAGGGGTCAGAATGGGTGTTAGGAAACAATTCTTCACCAGAGGGTGGTCAGGCACTAGAACAGGCTCACCAGGGCAGTGGTCATAGCCTCAAGCTGTTGGAGTTCAAGAAGCATTTGGACAGTGTTCTCAGACATAGGGTTTGAATTTTGGGTGGTCCTGTGTAGAGCCAGGAGTTGGACTCAATGATCCTTGTGAGCTCCTTCCAACTTGGGTATTCTGTGAGTCTACACTCTATGGACCTGCTGTGCATGTTGGTCCGGGTCCCATCAATTGCCCACGAGTAGCTGGGATATATTGTGCTCAGGACTAGCTTTATCAAAAAGGATTCAGTCAGAAAATCTGAGATCACTCTAAAATGATCAACATGCAATAAAGGGAGACGAACAGAAGGTCTGACTGAAAAAATCACACCTGAACTGCATTAAAATTGATGTAGACGCAGCAAAGGCTTAGCACTATGACTAAGTTGTGTGTGCATGTGAGGGTCCTTCTTGCCCCTAGCGAGCGGATATGGCTCTTTTCAGACTCTACATTACTATTTAAAAATGCAAAATGAAAAAGACATTTTCAAAGCTATCTTAGTTCTTTGCATTATTCACTTACATTTTTCAGTATGGTTGTTATCTGTTCCTGGAGGGTTCCTGTTTTTTTTCCAAGAGAGAAAATGCTCATTTCCTCTGCAGGATGAGTCTTTCCCTGTGGGGAAGGATCCAGGTCAAGGACTCCAAGCATCCTGGCTGGCTGGCACCCAGTGTGAGCGGGTCCATGACATGGCGGTGGGAGCAGCCGGCTGTCTCCATGGGGAGCAGAGTGAACATCTGCTCTGCTCTGGGGAAGAGCCAAGAGACACGGAAATGGGGAGTGAGCCAGAGACCCAGCTGGGTAGCCACATGCCTCAGGAGAGCATGGAGGGAAAAGCAAATGCCTCTCATCAGGCCCCAATTAGCACGAGAGTGATGAGAAAGGCTACTGGCCTGCAGGCTGCTGAAGGCTTGGCAACAGCCAGCAGAGAGGCAGTGATAGGGTAAGGGGGGAAGCGGCAGTGGAGAGCAGGAGATGAGACAGAGAAGGGAGTGGGAAAGATGGACAGCAGGGTTGTGTTTTATAACAGAGATAAAATCACGAATAGTGATAAAAGCACTTCAGCCTTCCCTGGTGCAAAGCTGTCAGCCAGCGACTTTGCCGATAATCTAATAGTCCTCACCTCTATCTGACAGAGCAGACTCAGGGATGAACAGTATTGCTGGCAAAGAAAGCAAAACCTTGCTGCTGTTGCACTAGTGAATGCAGCCCCCATTTCCATGAGCATTGCCATCATTTCTAACGCTGAGCTACAAAAACTGTGCACTGTGTAAACCGTGGTCTTGGGCCAGGTTTCCAAATGTGCACACCATAGCTTTCAGTTCGACAGTCAGCACCAAGCAGGGCAGAAATATTTTGTATACAGGAATAGTCTGGGTTTCCAGAGAAGGGGAAGGAAAATTCTCATTCATGTTGGAGAAAATGCATTCTTCAGTCAGCAGCGGTTTTGGTAGTTTTATGCCCAATCCGTAAGGTAAAGAGGAATTGGTGTGATTCACAGCTCTTGTGCTGTGCTCTTCTCTAAGAGGTGATTTTCATTAATGCTGTATTCATACACACTGTCTAGAAATAACAAGATCCAAAACAGATAATAGCTCTGATAGCAGAAGGATTTGGAACCATCACTACTTTAATTTATGTTTAAAATGATTTAAGTGTTCATTAAAAACATGGCCTATTATTTGTCTTCTTTGTCTGGAGAAGGAAAGGTTTTGGGTCTTTTCGTCTTTTTCATACTCTGTGCAGCAGTATGGAATTGAAAGTTGATTTTATCAGCTGACATCCTTGCCAATCACCCTTTTGCAATCCCAAAACTCCTTTAAAATAGGTTAGGGCAACTAGGTGAACGTCTAATCTCAGCTTTTTCAAAGAACAGCAAAGAAGCATAAAAGGAAGAATGTCGACATTAAAGCTCTGGGAGACAACCTAACTCTTCGACATCCATTTAATAGTATTAGAAATGCTTAGATAATGTTTCCAAAATAAAAACATCTCAGAAAAGACAACAGTACACCAATGTGCGCATACTTTGTCTATGGTACTTTTAAGTTTCTCAGAAGATAAAACTGAGATTAAATTATGCTTTAATTATTCATTTAGTTTAAATTATTTTAAAACAAAATAATTATAATCAGTTAAGCGATAAGTTAAGATCTTTACAGTATTAGTCTCCTTCCAAATGCCTTTGTAAAGATTTAATGGGCATTGATATTTTTGGCTAGCTTAATAGGATGCAAGTTATCTTTACTTCTTGAGTGATTATATCTCTGAGCAAACCAACTTGCGTGATGCTGCATGTCATTATCTCTGACTGAAGACAGTGGGGACTGGAGCTGTTCATAACATAAGAGCATGAAATGATACTTCCCAAAGTCCTCATATATGGTTCAAAAGCTATGGGAAGAACACACCATAATTTTTCACCTTCTATAACCTTTCTCTTCATCCCTGCCATGCTCATGTGTTTTAACTTGGCTGAAGCAGCAGGCTCAAGAAGGAAGGAAAAGAAAACCCTGGAACATTTTGGTCTTGCAGATGACTTTAGTGTTATCAGCAAGTCTGTGCAAGTGTCAAGTGATTCACAAATGGTTCAGCAAATGTTGGCTCTGCTGCAATCAGATTAGAGGGCAGTTCCAAGCACCACAAGAAAGCACACAAAGTCAGATTGGGGCTGAATTTGCAGGGTTCTCCCTTCCTCCCATACCCTGGGGGTGCCTGCTCCTGCTGCCTTGCTGACATGTGCCACAGACAGCAGTCACATTCCCCTCCCTGAGAGCTGAAAGTGTGCAACAGTTGGACTCTGCTGTTCCATCCTCAGAGGGCCTTAGTTCAGGAAAAGAGATGGTGCTGAGCTATGCACTGCACTCTACATCAGGAGCTACAGCAAGGGGACATTAACATTTTGCATGATCAGCTGTGTTAGCACTCATTTACTCACCATACTCCCCTTTGGGAATGTGCTTTAGTTCAGTCTGGGTGTGATGCTCACTACTACAAAATTGGAAGGATCAAATTTGCCCTGTAAGTTGGGGTTACTGGGAGAATGGCACACAAGGCACACAAAGGCCCACGTTACAAAATCACAGAATCACAGAATGGCTGAGTCTGGCAGAGTCCATCTGGCCCAACCCCTGCTCCAGCAGGGACACCCAGAGCAGGGTGCCCAGCACCACGTCCAGGCGGCTTTTGGAGATCTCCAAGGAGGAGACCCCACAGCCTCTGGGCAACCTGTGCCAGGGCTCTGTCACCCACACAGCACAGAAGTGCTTCTGGTGTTCCAGGAAAACTCCTGTGTTTCATTGCCTCTTGGCTAGGAAACTTATTTCAGGGCTTTGGGTATTATTTTTCTTTCCCTCATAATATGAAATGCAAATACTGAAAAGGTTGGACCTCATGATGGGCTTTTCTATGATGCTGTGAAAACTGCCTGTTCTTTTATTAGTACAAGTCTTAAACCAAAGGATTAAGAATTTCAGCTAACCCTGTTTTCTATAACATACTACTAAATCAATTGAGTTTGTGCATTAACTTTTATTTTTATTTTCTTCATTTTCCAAAGAAGACGAAACAAATCCTGAAAAAAAAATTGGAATAATTAAACTTCTTTCTTGCTATGCGTAAGAAAAAATACATTTAAATCATTAAAATATTTGCTGACACTTTCTGAGGTTGCTTCCAAAGTGAATTTCCCTGCAACCGTGGATCTGTACAAATTCTACTCTTTGCTCTGTTTCGAACCTCAGCATGCCTGTAGGCTATGTCTACGCCATCAAATCCCTCAGTTGGGGGCATTGTCTGTAGCTCCCAATGCAGACAGATGCACTGTCCAGCGCAAGGCAGACCTCCTGCACCCACACTACAGCTTACACCGTGTGCCCTGCTTCAGCCTCTTGTGCTGCCCCTGAGACATAATTACCATTTGTGTCAGCAGAAGAGGGACCATTTAGTCCAAAATATCTGAAAAGTGAGGGCTGACCTGTAGCCCACCAAGGTGAATCACCCACAATACAGAGCACAACTCTGAGGGAGTGATGCATAGGCTGCAGGTGATGGAGGGCCAGACTCTGGAGGAGCCAGACTTGGTGCAGCGCTTCCTGTGCACCCTCCAGACTCTGGGACTGAAAACTCTCCAGCAGCACCCAGGAGAAATGCTGGTCCTGGAGAAGAGCAGCTGGAGGCCCCTGAGGTGAAGTCAGTGTGGGATGAGGCTTGAGCTGACAGGTCACAGCACATGCTTTGTTCTGCCTCACCACTGCTTCCAGCCTCCAGTGCCAGCTCATCACGCTGCTAGGCACATGCATGTCCACAGCCCTTCCTCCCCCACAGCAGTCTTCACAAAAATCTCACTCAGGATCTGAGGTTTGTTGTAAATCACAGAGAGTTCATCCATAAAATTTCACAAATTTTCAAACAAAGAGGTCCAACAGACTTTTTCCCCTGTTCCCTCTCTAACATGCAGCTCAGACTCTAATAAGATCCCAAAAGCCTTGGGCGTCTCCTTTAGAAAAACAGAAAGTTCTTCCCTTTTGATTTTTCTCCTAAAAAGAATATCTGAGAACATCTTAAACATCTAGGTTGATTTATAGAGAGGATGCTACAAGTAAGGTTCCTTTTCCAACACTACTTGCAAAAATAGAAAAAAAAAAAAGGAAATAAGTAAAATTCTGGCAGGTAAATTACTGCTTCAATATTGAATGTTCGTATGGGATAAACAATTGAAATCTATAATGTTTCTAGTTCCTTTCTCACTGTTGAATCTTCTGTCTTGGGGAAAAAGATAAGATCCATGTATATGCCCACAGTTCAGCAGTTCCCAGCCTTGCAGGAGCTGCACTTCCCATGAACTTTGGTCACTGCCATTCATGCTCACAAGGCACCATGGGAGTGTTGCAGGAGGAAGTAACCGCAATGTGCTTGCCTAACTTTCCCAAAGAGGTGCTTTCCTTTTGTTCCTGTCACAAATCTGAAGGGGACATACCCCCGCTTAAGCCAGGATTGGACATCCTGATACTCCATGAGTTAATGTTTGCAGGGAAGGGGTGGATCCGTTTGCTAAAGAAATTTGGACCATTTATTCCCAGAAATACCCTGCAGTATGAATAACTGTGTGAGCCTGTCCAGAGCAGTCTCTTCAACAGCAGCAGGATAAGATCTGACTGAATCTGTAATTTTGTTTAATGTAGCTGTTGCAACATAAACCTAACGAGGCTTGAATACTGGGGCTTATGTTTATTTGTTTTGTATAGCTTTGGAATTAATATAATTATACAGAACAGCTAAGCCATTTTACTCTCATTATCTAAGATGTTATTTAATCTTTAAAGTCAATCAGATTAGAAGAAATCTGTTATCTCTTTCAAGATAAATTCCTGTAAATCAAGACCCTGTAGTCAGGTAATCCCAACAGTATTGGGAACGCTCTGCTGTTACCATGCAGAGCTCAGGAGATGGAGTGTATTTAGAAGGACTCTGAAATGCAAAGGGAAGGGCATTCATGAGTTTTGTTGCACATGGCCTGATTTCACAATGTAAAAGCCTGTGTCAGAGAAACCAATTACAACACAGATGTTCCCAGGTTTTGTCAAAACAAAGCTTTGAAATGTAAGAGAATTGTTTTCATCTCCCCAAATCAAAACAGAAAACGACCAAACAGACTCAGTCAAACTCTGCATTAGTATATGTACACAACTGTTGCATGTTACAGTGAATATCTACAGAAGGTCAAATACCAATTAACCAAATTTATATGGAGGACTCAGAGTTAATTCTATGGGCTTGGACTTATCCTCTGGCCACAAGACTAAAGCAGACACGATTTGCCCACATGAAAACTGTTTAACTCTCTTGTTAGCCAAAGAAGATAGCTGGGAATGGTAAATACCCTGTGCTAACTCCCAAAGCTAGGCAAAGGAAACAAAGCCTATACATCCCCTCTGCACATACATACAGATCAGACTGCAGACTCCGTTCTAAGCTTGGAAGACATTTGCCTCTTAAGTCTGAACTGAACAAAAATCCTTAGGAAGTGAAAGGACAAACCACCACACCTTCAGCGACATAATGACTGATGACCATTCAGTGTAGAAGTTTGTCCTTGGCAGGGAACTCTCTTGATAAATTAGCTCATTTTTCCCATCTAAACTCCAGAAGGAGCTCTTAAGTCAAAGAACTCAAGGAGCCCAGAAAAGTTGCAGGAATACATACAAGCACATTTATCAGCTCTCCTAGATTTGCATACTTTTCATGCCTACCACAGTAAAAAGCAATTGTCCTTTGGAGCCCTTAGGTAGTCAGTACTTTTGCAGTCTCCTTTAACTATCACATGTCCATCGTGAACTGAGCTGCAAACCTATATGTTAAAGGAATACTTTAAGCTCTTGAAAAACAAAGAAAATTGCCAGGCATCTCAGCAATGGCTCCTTCTGTGGAAGGAACACACAGCCATTCACTGGCTGGCTGGTAACTCTGCTACAGAGACCTTTTGGATCTCCTTCAGATCTGAATTCATGTATAAGAAGTACATATAAAGGGTTCTCTTCAATCAGGTCTACACAGATTACATAAGGAAATAGGTAAAAATTTACAATTACTGACAAGGAAGATTGAGAATTTGCTAGCTATATCTACAGACTGAGTATTGCATAGCCACAAGAAATCTTTAGGAAGGCAGCAATCACAATCTCATCCAAATTATTATTAAAATCGTAGTAAGAAGATGATATGTTTAACATGTCACATATGTTCAAACATTACCAGTTCTGGCACCATGCTCTGCAGGAAATATCTGTATTGTTTGGATGTTTGACTGATAGAAGAATTTCTTCCAACATCAGGAGTTGTGTCCACGTGAGACAGCTAGATATGTTTATGCAGCTCTGTTTGGCAGTGATGTTTTTTGTGTGTTGCCATCTTCCTTGCAACCAGATGGATCTTGAGAAGCTGCCGAGCCCAAAGCACTGCTAGAGTTTATTAGATACTGAGAATAGACAGTGTGTCTGCTGAGAGATCTCAGAGATCAGCACGGTCACTTACAGGTCTCTTCCACCAGAACAAGGAAGTGGGTCTATGCTGAGCTGTGGTGGGAAACACAGCAGTGCCAGGACTACATGACCACTCTCTTAAGGAAAATGTGGCAAAATGTTGGCCTTGATATAAATATTTTTGGCTTAGTGAATCCCCACTTGCTATAAAACATTTAATGTATTCTGTTGAAAATAAGTGAGAAAAATAGGGTAAGTAATGGGATTACCAGCAGTCAGTGTCTGAATGAATGACTGTGTCAGCAGTCCAGTAATCGATGACCTGTCATATGCTTCCTAATCTGATAGAGGCACTCCGAGACAGCTCACGTGTCAGAATAAGCAGAGGAATTCATGGGATACAAGCGTGCTCTGAGTCTTTCCACTTCTTGGCCATGGCAAGAGATGTGGGATGGTGTTTGTGCCCATGGGCAAACGTGATGCCTTGGCATTGTAGCAACAAAAATTTTGCACTGATTATTTTAGGTATCTATACAGCAAAGAAACAGCAAAGACAGTTTTGAGGATCCAGTGACATATAAATCCTGGAAGTTCCCCAAAATAAGAGGGATCTGTACAATGTCGGAACCTGTTCCAACCCCTACCATTCTGTGATTCTGTGATTCTGTATGGCGTTTAGCCTTAGGTTACATAAAAGGGATTTTCCATTACTATGAGACCAGTCTAACAGCACTTCCCCATAGGAAAATTGGATGGATATATACGCTGATGAGTGAGAGATATTGCAGCAACACTGCCATAAGCTTTAAGTACCCATAAGGTACTTAAAGAAGTGCCCAGCCCCATCCCTTTGTTGGGTGAAGTGACTGCATTGGAGCTTTGCTGGTTTGTGAAATGTTTGCAGCCACTGAGGGATGCAGCTTCAGAACTGCTGTGGTTACAAAAGAGTGTGGGAACATTTATCCGACTTAGACATGACAGAAGCAACAGCAGAAACTTCTACTGAGTGCAGTTTATTCTAACACACGTAACATGCATTCATAAAGGATTCCAATTTTTCTCTGCAACATTGTAGTGGCATTTTACTGTAAAAATTCTGGCTCTACCTCATCCTTTTGTACAGCATTCAGTGATTTTGATTCCTCAAACAACGTGTTGAATAGGTCAAACTTTAAAAATCAAAATATTCAATCTCAACATTTTAACGCACACGTAAATATATTAGGTGCCAACATTTGGGTTGGATTTTTGATTTCCACAAGTCCTAGGCATGCCAGAAGCATCTGAAAAAAAGGAGTGGGTCTGGGTTTGGACACACTGCAGGGCCAAAAGGCCATGGGAGGGGGCAGGAGCGTGTCATGGCTTGCATCCTCTGTGTTAGCAGTGCCTGGTGTAATACATGTTGCATTTGTCCTTCCTTTTGTCTCTTGCTCTCATTCTGCTATTCCATCACTTTTCTTCTCCTTGTTTTAATGAGCCTCCCCATATACTGAAATTAGCCAATGTGGGATAAATTGCACAGTCCTTTTAAGACCTATGACAGTTCTTCAACATGGAAAAAGTACATACAAGATTTCCAAAATAATTCTACATAAATATAGAGGCCACCAGTTACAGTGGTGAACAAGCTGGACTGATTTTAGGACAATGTTGTTTTTTGACTAAGATGTTAAATTGTTTAATGATCCAAACAGCCTGGAATTACAGAATTGGAAAAAGATGCTAATTGAGCTAGTACTGGTATGAGAGGCTATAACACCGCACCAGGAGCGATGCAGGGCTGCCCCTACCAAAAGCCTTGCAGTACAGATGTTAATCCCTGGTTCTCCAATTTCTAACTGAAGTTGTACAGGCAAAAATACATCTTCCATTGTATGAATCTGAGGGTGAATCATCACCCTTACTGAAAAAGCTGGCACTTCCCCACTGGAGATAGCTGGCTTAAACTATTTGTTTCTGCTTTGTGACTGCGTTACTCTGCCCAGACGCAGCAGGCGGGATGCCCAGCAGCACCACGCCACCGTCACTGCAGGGAGCACCACCCAGAGGGCTGTGCTGCTCTGCAGGCAACGTGGCACCAAGAGCTGAGATGGGGCAGAGACCTCAGTCCTGGGACACAGCTCCACGGGGACACCTCCAAAACTTGGAATGTCCCATAGCTGCTAGGGCTTGAGCCCCTCTTCTTTTGTCCTGCCTTCTCCTTGTTTTTTTACCACCCACTGCCACTCTGTCACTGCCTGCTTCATGTCTGCCCTTTGACCGCTGTAAATCAATGGAGTGTCACTGACACTGGAACCAGGTGGCAGCAGCAGGCAGCAGTGACCTAAGGACTGCACACGTTATATTTTTACCTGCAGCCGCAGACACTGCTGCAGCTTGGATTTACTGGCTTTCCAACCAGCAGTGAAAGGAAAACATGCCCCAGACACATCTCTTATTAATGCAAACAGAGACGCGGTTTGTGCTACCCCCCACAAAAAGACAAATTCAACTGCTTTCTGTTTAGCAATAACTGTACACGTCGGCCAGTGAAACTTCCACAGAGCGGGAAAACTCCTGCTGCCAGCTAAGGCGCAGGGTGTGCAGAGTTTGCTTCTCTTGCCTTTGCTTAATGCATCACTGCCAAAGAGAGACGGGGTGGCAGCTGGCAGGCTGAGGGGAGGATGCTCCTGTGTCTGTCATCACTTCCATCCCAGAGTCTGCATGCCTCTGTATGCTGGACCATGGTCAAAACTGGTTTGCCTGGGGCTCTTATAATGCACCGTATCTCCCCCTGCTTTGCAAAAAGACAGGCAATGGCTCTCTCTTCATTGGGTGTTGTAAGAGTACATCCATAAGTGTAAGAGCTAATTCCAAGATATTTAAATGTAACTATTTCAATTAATGCAATTAAAAAAAGAAATTATAAATACATGACATAAACATTTTTAAAATATCATATAGCTGTCCAACTGCTCTATTGATGTATCTCATCACAGGGCAGACAAGCCCAAACAGCTTTGTTGCTCACAATACTTTCTGGCCCTGGGAAGGTTCTCCCACTTTAAATGTCATTATCATCACCCAGGACCCCCAGCATGCAGGGAGAAGTATCCCACATAGGAACAAAGTCAGGTGAAAGAGGCATAAGAAATTTATTGTGATGTGCACTTTGTGGAGAACTGACATTCACATTTTCAATTGTTTGCAGTGAGAGGGAGAGGAATTTCCTTGATGGTAAAAAAGATAATTTCATCTTCAGATGAAAGATATTCAGCACCCAGGAAATTCTAAGTGAAAGGGAAAATCCCTATATTCTGCTATTTAAAAAACTTTTTCATCCCAAACTCAATATTTTTCAATTTTTTTTTGTATATCAACTCTAAACACAGCTATTATGCAGTGACAAAAGTATATGATAGTGGATAGTGGCTTCTGCATATAGAAAGGAGTGAATACAGCTGAGTTTTATGGGATGAGGTTCAACAAGGCCAAGTGTCGGGTCCTGCACTTTGGTCACAATAACCCCATGCAACGCTATAGGCTTGGGGCAGAGTGGCTGGGAGACTGTGTCGAGGAAAAGGACCTGGGGGTGTTGGTTGATGCTCGGCTGAACATGAGCCAGCAGTGTGCTCAGGTGGCCAAGAAGGCCAATGGCATCATGGCCTGCATCAGAAATAGTGTAACCAGCAGGAGCAGGGAGGTGGTCATAACCCTGGTGAGGCCACACCTCGAGTACTGTGTTCAGTTTTGGGCCCCTCACTACAGGAAAGACATCGAGGCCCTGGAATGTGTCTAGAGAAGGGCAACGAAGCTGGTGAGGNCTCATCCAGGGCAGTGGGCTAAAATGTGGTCAATACTTCCAGCATGCTGGGAGGCTCATGGCTTTGCATTGAGGGCACAAGTGAAACCACTCCACTCTCGTAACACCCAAAAATAAGCATACATTCCCTGCAATGTGTCTGTGAAGTTGCACCATGACCTACATGGACCCTTGACTGTCAATCACAGTGTGGTTCCAAAACTGCACAGGAACCATGCATACACCCCCAGAAAAGTCAGACGTGCCCAGAGGAGTGCAGCTCTGCTGGAAACACACAGCTGCTCAGCTCATACTCCAGCGCCTCACAGATGTTTGTGCCCGAAGGAGGAGAATGTCAGTGCCGGTCACACGGTGCAGCCCCTCAGTGCTGGCAGGGCCTCCAGGGCAGCCACCGGAGAGGGGCTCCACCAGGGCAGCCCTTCTCCATCAGGTGTAAGCTCAAAGCTACCACCTTCCCTCCCTATACCCAAGAGTTGCTCAGACCTTTACGCTGAAGGAGGGAAGGTTTCAATTGGATGTCAGGGGGAAGTTCTTCACTGAGAGAGTGGCGAGGTGCTGGAACAGGCTGCCCAGAGAGGTTGTGGATGTCCCATCTCTGGAGGTATTCAAGGCCAGGTTGGATGGGGCCCTGGGCAACCTGATCTAGTATCTAATCTGGAGGTTGGTGGCCATGCCTGCGGCCGGGGAGTTGGAACTTGACCATCCCTGGGGTCCCTTCCAACTCAAGTCATTCATATGTTTCTATGACCTCCACTGTCCGTTCCCATGGGATGCAGGGTGGGATCCACACCCAGCATTTGACCTATGCTTTCTTGGCATAAATGATGTCTGGTACAATTTTTCTGTATTCCATCTTTCTCTTTGTGAACATGTTTGCCACAACTCAGTGACCGCAAATATCAAATGAGACAATGGTCACAAAAACGTTCTATTATTATAACCCCAAAGAACTAGTGGATGAGATGAAAAACAGAGAAAACAAACTACAAGTGAAAAACCCTGCAGATGTAACCTGGCTTTTGTTTCTACATGAGGAATAAAGCCCTTTCTGTTCTGCGCTCCGTGACCACGGGGCAGATGCGTCGTCCACGAGGTTACATGAGTAACGCTGCCCCAGGTGATGGCTGTGACTCATGTGTTTAACTTCAGGTGATAAAACCACGGTGAGCGGCTCCGTGTGGGACTGTTCGGAACTGCCAGCCCCACAGGGGAGCCCGGCCCCTTTGGAATCCTGCCCTGTGTTTCTGAAGGGCAAAGATTTATCCAAACTGTAGAACCACAGAATCATTACAGCTGGAAAAGACCTCTAAGATCATCCAGTCCAGCCGTCCACCTACCACCAATACTGCCCACTAAACCATGCAATTCAAACTGATGCCATCCTATGACATTTTGCAAGTACCCTTCCACTGTACAGCTGCCGGTGATGAGCAGTGTCTCGTTGGTGCTGCGAGGGCAGAGCACGAGGGTCTCGTGCGCTCTTTTAACTGTGAGGATGCTCGGGCGTGGTNTGCGCGGCGGCGGCGTGGGGCGGTGCGGGGCGGGCGCGGCACGGGCACGAACACGGACACGGGCACGCCACGCAGCGCGGCTCCCGGCGCCGGAGCGCACGGTGTGTTTGAGGCTGCTTTTTCGCTTTTTCCCTCTTCTTCTTTTTTTTTTTGTTTCTCCCCACC
>WBMW01002614.1:144257-239471 GCA_013396635.1 Penelope pileata
GTGCGGGACAGTGTCAAACGCCTTGCACAAGTCCAGGTAGATGACGTTGGTTGGCCTCCCTTTATCCACTGTTGCTGTGACTCCATCATAGAAGGCCACTAGGTTTGTCAGGCAGGCATTAATTATGTTAATGTATAGCCAAATGTTCATCTTTTCATTCAGTTCTACACTTTCTCCGGCAATATAGCATCAAGTTCGATACCTAAATCTTTTCACTGTGTCCACGTATTCGACTTTGTGGCTCTGAGATACATTGAAGGCACCTCATATTTCACAGAGGCTTGAAAATTGTTGCACCTTCTTTGGAAAAAGAAGCAAAAGCCTTCTTTCTACAATCCAGCATTCCTTACATGTAAAACACCTTATGAGAACCGCATAGCTTTTGGGCCAGTGATCATCTCATTCATATTTTACGTTCTCCATTTAATTTTTCATGAGCTTTCTGGGGCCTGATGGGACACTGTATAAATAAAACAGCTACTTGAAGGATCAGGTTACCTGACACATCTCGTCAGAGTGGTGAGTGTGGAGTCTGTGTATGGTTGTGGGCTTCAAAACGCTGAGGTCCTCAGTGAGATAAACATTGCTATTTCACAGCAGGATGTTGCCTGAATTCACCTCTGCAGTTCAGTTCCACTGGCTTCTCTCGGTGTCAGCCCTCCCCAACTCTAAGAAAGGGGTTCACTAGGCATCCTCCTTCCTAGCTTATAATAATAGTCAGGATTATTCAACCTTGAGTTTCAGCAGCATTCTTACAAGAGTGTTCATTATTTAAGTGTATACTTCATGGGAGGGGAATTTACTGTGTTGGCAATAGCTATAAGCAGCTGAATAAAAGCCTTAGAGTATCACTTAATGCTTGTTTGATGTTATAAATAATAAATGACATTTTTTTTCCCTCTTTCATCAGAATCCTTGACTTGGAAGCTGAACAAAACCAGACATAGAAAGAAACTCTTCCCTCAACTGGCTCATGACTACTTTTTCCAAGTTCAGTATTCTTGCCTCCTTCCCTCGCCCCTGTCCCCTGGCAGCCTCACTCTTGTGAAAAGCACAGGGGTGCTTGAGATCATGATGACAAGTGGAGAACGTGAACTATGCCACAGCGACGCAGCAGGAAACGAAAGGTCCTGGCAAAGCGAAGCATGCCATTAACGTGGACATCCAACATCAGATCAGCGCCCCAGGATGTCACTCCAGGCTGTGACAGGAGGTCTGTGTCCTGCGCTCATCTCTTCCCAGCAATGTTTGTCAGCAGGAATAGGAAGAGAAAGTGTGGATGAAGTGGCAATGAACCCTGGGCCAGGCGTCTCCCTGCAGACAGGCTGGCTCCACCCAGCTTTTCAAAGGCCCAGTCCCATCAGGGCTGTTAGACCAGGGCTCATCCTGATGTCATTAAACATTGTTTGCCTGGCTGGTGAGGACCAGCTGTGGCACCTTTATCTGGGATACTTGACAAACACATTGTATGCTAAAACTCTGTTAAGCCTCTCCTTCTCTAATGGTGTTCAAGCCACATTGTAGTACCTTGTGTCTGTCTAGTTTGCTCTGTCACACAGTGTGCTCAGGCATTGGAGAGGAATAGCTTTTAAAACACTGCCCAAAATCTTTTCAAGAGCACAGTTCCAAGAAACAGATAATCAAAAACTAGAAAGGGTTTGGCATTGTTGCCTTGCTGCGGAATGGTCAAATACACATTTACACGTCCTCCTCCACTCTGCTTGCAAAATGTCTCTGACTCTACTGGAGAGGGTTTCATTCCAATGCTTGGCAGTTTGTGGCTCAACACCGTGTATTTTATGCAGTGAGTGAGCAGTGGGCTTGCAGAATCACAGTAGGAAACTGTATCCCAGGCTCTGTGATGCCACACTTCGCTAGTGTGGGTCTGGAGTGGGGCTGTGCTTGAGATGGGCAGGCTGGCATCCCTGCACTGTGAGCCAGAGAACTTGCTAGAGACTGTGCCAGGTGGATGTCCTGATGGGATAAGATCCAGTGTAGACAGAACTTCAGCATCATCAACAAAGTGCTTAATTTGAGCTGGCTAGGTGAAATGTGCTTCAAAGGCTGATAAAAAGTACTTTGGATTGCTAGTGTAGTTAATGGGGCCTCTGCAATAACTCATGAACCTTGCTGGTTATGCCCTAGATAACCCAGTCTGTCATTACTGACTAGAAAGTGCATTTATTTGTGGATGTTCAAAAACACAAAAAATATGAAATAAAAATCAGGCAAGGCCAGTTTCCCTTTCAGTCACACCGAGGCCTGCCTGTGACAGCTGTGCACCAAGGACTCTGGCTGGGCCTCCTGCAGTGGTGAGGCACATGCCCTGTGTTGCCGTGGGCCTGGTGCCCTGCTCACAGCGCTGGCCTTCACCTGGCCCTTATCCTGAGCTGTGAGGAGTCCTGAAAAAGGAGCTTTCATTCTCCACATTCCTATCTGTTCGCACAGACCTCTTTGGACCTCTTCTCCGCCAGAGCAGGCAGGTGGAAGCAGAGCGCAAAGGAGAACTCGAGCTGCATTTTTGAAGTGTTTGTTGGTCTTGGTAAATAAACCTGTAGACAGGAAAGGGTGAGAGAGAATAGTGGCACTCCTAGAAAACATCTGTCATGGGAGACCCAGTTTCCTGTTTGAACTTAGACAAATGTGGCACACTGACAGAGTTGCCCTTGAAGTGCTCATCAAGTGCTGCAGTTGAGAACGTTTAAACTCACAACAAAATGGCCAGGTTGCATTTCCATAAGTTGTAAACATGCTTATCAGTCCCTGGATGGGTAGTTCTCAATTACAGCAACTGTTTGAGAATGCAGGGCATTTGCATTCATTTTCTAGTGTCACATACTAAGGTCTACATGTCTGAAGTTGTCTAGGTAGGTAGATAACATTTCCTGATAAAATAATTGTTGAACCTGTTTCAAATTTAAGAGAAAAACAAATAGTTTGTGTGAGTTAACTTCTGCCAACTTAGAGGGAAGCTAGTAAGTGGAGATATTTTTGTTAAACAATGAAATTTCCATGCACATTCATTACATTATTTCTAAAGGATGATTCTTAGAAAACTACAACTCAAAATGCTGCTAATATGATTTATGCAATTAAGGTGCAGTTTTGAGAGACACAAAGACTCAGTTTATTAGTGAGGAACACAACCTACAACTGTATCTGTTGTTTTTATGCTCACTGTGTGAGGTAGTGTACCGTACAAGTGTTCAAGTGCTTTTGTCAGAGGCTGATGGCTGCTTGTCTTTGCAAATATGAACTGACTGCAGGCAGTTCAGAGTCCAGGAAAAATTTTTTGCATTACAAATCGGTGCCCCACTGTGATACAAGAGAATTGTTTTATTTTGTATCTAGGGAAGATTTTTCATTTCATTTTCAAACTTCTGTTTGTTTTGGCTTTTTTAATTGAGCAGCTCTCAACTTTCAAGTTAAGATGATAATGCTAGGAAAAAAGAATGAAAGATGCATTGGTGGTATGTTTTCAGTGGTAAGAAGGAATAGGTTTAATTGGTTTGAAAGTACTGAACATCAGCCTTTGTCAAAATCAGTGAAGGTTTAATGGCAGAAATTAGTGAAACCAGAACTGGACCCATTCTGAAAACTTTATTTTCCCTTTTTTATCTTCTTGAACAGTTTAATGTGAATGAGGTTACATTTCTCTCTGATGTGTGGCAAAATTTCCGTGGCTTTGTTCAAGTTTTGATAGGAGCCCCAAGCACTCAAGATATCATCAAGATGTGGACCTATCTAAGATCTTCCCCTGATAAGCTGTATATTCCCTTTATCTTCTGGGTAAGCTAATAACCTACTTTTCCTGGCATGACAGAAAAGGCAATCCTTTCTCCATGCCACTAGGGAATGGATGATTTGGTGCATATTCCAAAGGTCGTCATTTCACTCGGCTGCTATTACTGTTACATGTGACGGCTTTTCCTTCCTTCTGTTCGGTGTTTCAGTCATATCCCTCAAAACGAGAAAAATTTACTAGTGTTAGTCACTACCTGCCTTTCCCAAAAAGTTGTTCTCAAGAAGTTTTTACTACTTCGTTATAGAAGACATGATTTGGAAGGGTTGGTTTTTTTGCTTTAATGCTAAACTGAGGTAAAGCTTTAGCAATGGAATTGCCATTCTTTTGGGAAACCTCAGAGTGAGTTAGAGGACAAAGTCAAGCCGTAAACTAAATGATTTCATTGAAGTATGTAAACTAAGAAAGTCAAATGGAGTGCAAGTTTGCAGTGCTAACTAATATTTACACCCAAGTGTTTCAACATGCTCCAACTCCATGACAGGGGCCAATGTCCGCAGCTGTAACGTAACATATGAAAGGTACAAAGTCCCATTTTTATTGCAAGGAAGCTAGTATTTGCAATAAGGACATAGAGAGTGTAATCTTTGCAATATATTGTAAATATTACTGTACAGAAATCTATGAGTTACAAATACAGATTGTTCTATAATACATGTATTACTTTTCTAAGGGAGATAAACCCTCATGTTAGGCAAAATCAGACAACATTACATTGATGGACGTTAGGGAGAAACTTTCTCCTGGGAGGAGGTTGTCCTGTCATTGCCTCCTGTGAAGTTTCTTGCGTCTTCTTTTGAAGCCTGTACAATGGAATACTGGTTGGATCTGCTATGCAGCTTTCTAAGTTGTTGTATTTATATCGAAATAAAAAAGCCTGTGTACTCTTGAGTGCATACAAATAAAAATACCACACTGAGAGTTAATGTTTTTTCTTGAAAAAGTACCCTTTTATTTTTCTGTTTCCAGTAGTATGCTTTTATTTTAAAGCTAGAATCCTACTACCCATTTACTTTCTCTGAGTAAATCTGCAAGTGTGCTGGCCGCACCCAGACCCCTGGATGAGAAAAAAGGCTCTTTAGTATCACTAAATTTAAAATATATGAGGCCAGAGTTGTTTCACACTACTTTAATATTATCATTCTACAATATGGCTGAAAAGGTGCACAGTTCATTTCTGAAGGGTATTTTTTTTTTCCAGATTTCGATATTATAGTTGATTTTACTCGCTGTCAAAAGCTACCGTGTGCTGTAGACACGCATCCATCACCAGCAAACACAGCCAATGTCCAAAGACTCAGTGAGTCTGAAGCTCGCTTGGAAAAAATGTATCTCCAGACCCTTATTAACAGTCTGTCATCTGATTGGATTCCATAGGAAGAATTCAATGTATATGATGCTGATTCCCCGTGCATGCACTTTGTGAAGAAAGCAGCAGAAATCATGAGTGCATACAGTGAGCTTTTACCAGAGATCAATACACTCCAGCTGCATAATTATCATTTTGGCATGGCCTAGCCTGCTCAGGTGGAAGTGTTACATTGACAAGCATTTGAATGCAACTGGAGGTAGGGCTAACTGATGCTGACTGTGCAGATTAAGCTCTTCTACCAAAAAAAAAAAAAAAAGTGAAAGCAACTTTATCATCACTGACATGTAGCCTATCCGGGCTGATCTCCATCAATGCAGGATGTAAAACAAGCCTGGAAAGGGGAGACAGTCTGTGCCAACCCCTCTCCATGTAGATTAATCTCCTTAGCAAGCCTTCACCAGTACTGTTGCGTTTGAATGAAAGGAACCATCATAGCCCATGAATATCATAAAAATCATCGAATAGCTTTTGTTGGAAGGGATCTTGAAGATGATCTATTTCCACCCCCTCTGCCATGGATAGGGACACTTTCCACTAGACCAGTTTGCCCAGGGCCTCATCCAGTCTGGCCTTGAGCACTTCCAGGGATGAGGAATTCACAGCTTCTCTGGGCAACCTGTTCCAGTGTGTCACCACTCTCACAATGAAGAATTTCTTCCTTATCTCCAATTTAAATCTACCCTCTTTTAGTTTAAAATTGTTACCCTTGTCCTGTTACTACACTCTGATAAAGATCCTCTCCCTCTCTTTACTGTAGGCTCCCTTTAAATACCAGAAGGCTGCTGTAAGGTCTCCCCAGAGCCTTCTCCTCTAGGCTAAATAACCCCCACTCTCTCAGCCTGTCCTCATAGGACAGGTGCTGCAGCCCTCTGGTTGTCCTCATGGCCCTTCTCTGGACGCGCACCAACAGCTCCATGTCTTATGTTGGATATCCCAGAGCTGAGCGCAGTACTCCAGATGGTGTCTCACAAGAGTGGAGTAGAGGGGGACAATCATCTCCCTCGCCCTGCTGGCCACCCCTCTTCTGATGCAGCCCAGGATATGGTTGGCTTCCTGGGCTGCACACACACACTGCTGGCTCGTGTCCGCTTTTCATCCACAAGTACCAGTATCCTTGAAACACAGTCCAGCTTAGCATTTAAGAACATCATTAGTACATTGAGGCCCCTCCTACAGTTCTTTTTTTCAAATTTTATGAAGTTCAGTGGATTTCTTCATAAATGAGGATTTGCAAGCTCCTGTTCTTGGACTGTCTGGTTTAAGCAACTTCTTAAACTCCACAGCTTACTGATTCACTGCTTCTCATTTATCTCCAAATAGTAAGTAGGTGTTAGAAAGAAGCTCTGCAGAGACTTAATGTCTGAAGAAAAGCCTTTCCGTGTGGTTTGTAGATGTTGGTGCATTCTGAACAAAGAGCTGTGAAAGTATCTTCAAGAGATTTGATAAAGACCTGTCTACATCAATGGCAGCAAAACAAGCAAATACAGCGCTTAGCATTACCTTCAAAGAGATGCTTTTGAATATTGGAGAGTTTTAGTGACTGGGTCATATTTGTCTTAGATTTGTCCTGATGGACTAAAGGGGAATAGGTTGAATGACCTAAAGTAGAACATTGCAAAGTGGGATTAGAAAGGACCGTTCTGCTTGTTCACAGGCAACAATACAGCAGGTAGTTTAGTCCAGGGAGAACTCCATGACAAAGAATGTTGAGAATTTTGATAATTTGCACTTGTCAATAGGACTGGTGATATACCAGAAGTGTCAGACACAAAACAGCCTCTGGATCAAAGCGAGTCACATATATCCATATACAGAAACCTGTTTAGTTTCTCAAGGAATATAAATTCCTATGAAATTTGTTTGCACACTTGTAGGGGGGTTGGATTGCCTAAGCAATTAATTTGATTTAAAAATCTAAGAGCTTTGGATTTCACAGTTTGCCTCCCAGTCAACAGCCCCATGGGAGTACCAATTTCAAATTATTTTTCATGGGTTGCAGTAAGAAGCGGAGGGTAGTAATCACTGACAGTTACCCATGAAAACATGTGATTATTCATTATATGAACTGACTAGAGCCAAGATGCAGCCTCACATACAAAGAAGCGGGCACGACTGAACAAGCTGATGGGAATGCTGGTCTTGCTCCTTCCTGTTAGCCCAACCTCTTCTTGCATCACTATTTTTCCCATTGGTGAGAAGGAGTCTAAGCCACTTCCACAGTTACTCATTGTTTTGAATTGCTCATCTTGTGTCCTGTGTGACAGTCCTTTTCTGTGTTTACCTTTCCAGTGAGCTCATTCATGTGCTGATTATGTTACACAAGGCACTATTCCAGCTATCCTCATTCTTGTAGCCTCTTTTTTCTGAATAATGTTTCCAGTTACATCCTTCTGTTCAATCTCTGTCTGCCTCCACCCCAAGGAAGCTAAAAACTAAGCATGCAAACAGGCAGGAAGCAAATGGGGTGCATAATTAAACAGAAGCTAACTATATATGTTAGAGACCAACTGTGCTGTCCATGTTCATGTACACAGCTCTTCCTGCATAACTTAGCATATCCTTTTTCATTATTTTTACTCTTATCCTCTTTGATATCTGTAACATCATCCTTGGCTTGTCTTTAGCTCACTTAAATGAGAAGTCTCTCAGAGCTATTGTGTGGCATTTTGTCTGTCTGCAAAGAGCTATGAGTGTAACTACTGCAAAAGCAAATGGCAAAAGCAAATGGCAAAAGCAAATGGCAAATCACAAATCTTTTCAAGGTAAAATACAGTCTAAACCCTCTAGGAACTTCAGTGTGGCCAAATAAAAAGAACATCAGTCCACTTCTGGCAAACTAGGCAGGCATTGCAGGAGCAAGACTGAAAAAATAAACAAACCTGAAATGGTTCAGTGTGGAACCCAGCTACAAGATGTCTCCTGAACTTGCTGCAAAGATGCAGCTTGCTGCTCATTTCTTTGTGAGCAGTACTCAATCAATAGTTTGTTTTTGTATGAAAGTAAATTTAAGAAGCAGACAGTTTATCACACACATAGTCAGCAAACATTGAACAATAATGTAGTATATTAGGTTTACCTGCAAACACAAGCTGCGATGACTCTCCAGGTACCCACATGTTTTAAGAATGAGGCTTTCAGATGCAAGGAGCCACATCTACCTGACTTTTTAATCCTTCCTAGTGTTCTCTGCCTATTAGAAATACTTGTTTTCTTCTACTTTCACATTTTCATGTGTAGTTTACCTTCCCATCTCCTTTACCAAATGACCAGAGGAGGGAAATCATTCCCCTCTGCACCTCATCCCTTCCCCCAGTGCTACCTCCTGCTGTGGTTGCAGCAAGAACAAATCTCCGTTCTTTTTCCCCTTTACAGAAGAGGATTCAGTTTAGAACCATGGAATCGGTTCTGTAGGTTGGGTCAGATGGACACAGAAGTCCCTGCTAATCTCAACCATTCTGCAATTCTCTGAAGATAAAGGAAGAAGATAGGGTTTCTCTTCATTTGAATGAATGCCCTGCCATTTCAAACAATCCTATATTTGTCCTTCTATATAGATTGCCAACGTATGTTTCCAGCTTGAATCTAGGTTAAAATGATTTAGCTAATTCCTAAGTTTCTAGTTCCAGATCAAAAACATCTGAACATTTAGGACTGTTCAGATATTGAATTTAGACATGAAACAGAACGACACAGTAAAGTCCTCCACTTTGTATTTTCCTTCATGCTTGTTCTTCATCCAAGCTCATGTTTCAGTGGAGGAGGCAGGAGTGCTTCAAGGGACTTACAGTACATGGTGTGGCTGGCCATGGGCAAGTGCTGTATTTTATTGTAGGTGTATACAGTATGTAGCATGATAAAGCCCTGGACATGACTGCAAAACATACGCATTACCCAGTACAAGTATCCCCATTACTAAGAACCCATGATGCTTATTTCCTGAAGCCTTCAAGGCCTTCCCTTTTGCCTCTGCTTATTGTGACTGAACTCAAAGTCACAGCTGATGACAAACTGATGATGGATGAGCAATCAGGATTACAACTTTGCCCATGTGATCAGGAATGAAACATAAAGTGAAGAAAACAAATCTCCTCAGAGCAGGAAGTAAACATAGACAGTTCTAAGTGAAATCAAATGGAGAGAAAGATGATAAACATGAAATAAAATATGTAAACAAATGGCTGCAGTTTATCTGGAGAAGTGTTCTGCACAGCAACATATCCATCAGAAGCAAGAGAAAAGCCAGTGTAGCTGCACAAGGAGGTGGAAATGAAATCAGTTCAAAAGCATTCTCAAACAATTAAAAACACAATGAATGAGATGAACTGGAAAGCTCCCAGGCTGCAGAAAGAATAAGGTGTAGCTGTGGTGATGGGATTTTCAGTTGTGTGGGGAATACAAGAAAAATGCACCAGTGATAAAATGAAAGATCATCTGGACTGTTTGAATTTGTTTTAGATAGTCAAGATGGGTCTGCTATCGTGTGTGTCTGTGTGTCTGTGTCTGTGACGAGCATCTGAAGTGGAAAAAAAAAGCTGACATGAAAAATCATTTTAATGAAGTTGCAGGGACTAGATATTGCCTTTATGTGATGTTTTGCTTTTCAGGCTCAAAGATTGCCAGTGTGCTTCACTAAACGATTAATTAATTACTGATGGTACCTGCAGGTAGAAAAAGCCACATGATACTGTGGCCAGAAGGAGGGCTGCTAAGATATTTGGTAATAGCTCGAGCTATTTGAAATGGTGTAACGTTTCAAAAGCACTCACAGCCTTGCAGAGCCATAACTGTCTTTATCAGGAGTATCTCAAAGACAGTTTTACAAACAGATGCTGGTACTAAAGGTCCAACCACATGACGAAGCTGCAGCAGCACAACGTGCCAGCTCTTGTCCTTGAGCTGATGTGACTGTCCAGGTGCACGCTCGCATCCTGCTCCCATCGAGAAGTGATGCAGTGCCTTTAGGCAGTTTACAGCCAAGGTGTATTGCTTTATTACTGGGACAGGCTAACACAAACAGCAGCACAATGCATCTCACCTGACTTTAACCCCTGTCCTAGCTTAGTTGTCCCAGCTCCCTCTACAGTCAGTGACATACGCCATTTCAGATAGATATGAGGAACAAATCACTACTGGAGCTAGATAACTAGATAAGGCTAGACTCCTTACCTTTGGCAAGTTAAAGTTACACAAGAGGAATCCTACCCTCAAATTACATTCATAACTCAAGAAGTCATCATGAATTCAGTGTCTGAAGCCATAATGCCAGAGGGATTTCTAGGGAGGGATTGTGATTTTTATTTGGTCTTTTATGGAGATATTACATTTGGTCAGTGTGGCTACTGTATCTAAAAATCCCTGCAAATGTGTTGCTGAAAGTAGCTTCAGTTTGGTAAGCCCAAAATATTTCAAATTCAGAATTCCCCAGAGCAAGCACTGCAGACCCAGTAAAGTCATTGATGGAATGTCCCAGTGTGGAAAAAGAAGTTGAGTACCCCCAGGCTAGATGGGGCTTAGGAAATGTGGTGTAACAGTGGTACACTGATGTGGAGAGAAGGTGTAAAATGTATGCATAGTTCTCTAGGAATCGACAAGTTGGTTAAAGATAAACTCAACATTTGACGCATTAATTAACTTGTGCAGAGAGTGGCTGTCTAGAACAAGTTCTTCATTGTCTGCTACTTCCATTCACCTTTCTTAAGGTTGTTTTAAACTCTTAACCTACAGTTTAAAGCGGTGCTAACTGAGCCATGGTGACATTTGGTATATCCCTTTGATAGAGTGCAACACAGGAGACAAATCTGAAAGATCAAGTGGTTTTCTGCTATCTCAGAAAAGAGCTGGGCCTTAAGCCAAATAAATGAAGCAATTGTGGGAAAGGCAAGGAAAAGCAAGGCAAGGATTGATTACAACCATCTTTGTATTTTTAAGAATGAAAGAGGAAAGAGTTGTTCGTAAAAACAATAGTAAAGGTGTTGAAAATCAGTGGGGGAAGAACGTGTGAGTCATTAGTGTGCATAAATCTAGATCTCCAAATAGTAAAGGTGGTCAAAAATTTTCCAACAAAAATATTTCAGAAAAAACAATCATTTTATTAACTTAATGTTTTTTTAAAAAATTCTGAATAAATTTTCCTACTAAAATTTTTGTCTCTCCGTCCAAGTTACAAATTTATGAAAATCAATATATTTTTCCAGGAGGAACAACCAAAGCAAAACATCACAGCACATAGCAGAGGAGGCAGTGCCCAGAGCACCTGGCTCACAAAGAATAGGCTCATTTTCAGTTTAAAACAAGCAGGTAAAAATTCCATGGAAAAGCAGAATATAATTATTAGTTGTTCATATGAACTGTAAAGAGGGATAAATATTTTGAAAGGGTGTCCAATGTATAATGCTTTCTTTTTGTTAAATGTAAGGGCCAGAACTGCTGTGACAAGGGTTCTAGAGAGCTCTCATTTTACCAGTAATGCAAAACATTCTGTGCTACTGAGTGTAGGCACTGTATCCCCTTGGTCTTAAAACCTCATCTTATGAATATACTTTATGTAGTCTGATAATATTAAAATTTAATATCTGTTAGCTTTCCAGTCAGAGAAATACCATATAAGCCATTAGAGTGCTATATAAAGATTCATTGATTTTTCTCCAGGAAAGTTTCATACTGCTGATTTCAGAAGTAATGCATTGAAAAGGAAGCTTTCATATTAACTCTAAAATTGGATAATATCTTACTAAGTGAATGTACAACTACTGCATCTGTTAATGTGTGACTAAGTGAGAGACACTTTGGAACAAACGTTTGTTTGCAGTTTTCACAATTACACTATGGTCAAAAAGAGGGGGAAAAAAAAGACAGGCCTTGTGATTTACATGTGCCATGATAAAACATGTTAAACATAGTTTGCACCACACAAGGAAGTAAAGGCAATTACACTTGCAGATATACTTTTTTCTAACAGGTATAAATCTTCTCCCTCGATATTACTTAATTCCTGCTTTTACAAAATGTAACTCTGCCTTGAAAACTTTTAAATAATCTAGGAACATCCCCTCAAATTATTAAGCAATGCTACCTTTATTTCCAGATGGAAAAGTGAGGCAAAATGAAAAGTGAGCCTCAGAAATGAAAATTACATCAAATGGAGAAATCTCATGATGATGTTAAAGGGAAAGTTTTTGTTTCTGAAAGCATAATGTAAAGAAAAACAGGAGAAGAAAGAAAGAATGAAAGAAAGTGAAAAAGAAAAAGGAAAAGGAAAGAAAAAAAAAAAAAAGAGAGAGAGCAGAAAGAAAGGAATCCCAAGAAAATCCCTGGGATTTTCAGGCCAGTATTCTGGTCTGAAATAAAAGAGTCTGGGAAACAAAAATCCATAGAATATGTTAGAGTCATGAAGAAACTGACTGATGTAGTTGCTAAGCCACTCTCCATCATGTACAAAAAGTCAAAGCTGTCAGGTGAAGTCCCCGATGTCTGGAAAAAGGGAAACATCACTCCCATTTTCAAGAAAGAGAAGAAGGAAGACCCAGGAAACTACAGGCCAGCGAGCCTCATATCTGTGGCTGGGAAGATCGTGGAGTGGATCCTCCTGGAAGATACGTTAAGGCACGTGTGATATGAGGAGGTGATCCAAGACAGCCAGTGCAGCTTCATCAAGGGCAGATCATGCCTGACCAATCTGGTGGCCTTCTACAACGGAGTGATGGTGTCGTTGGATAAAGAAAGGGCAACTGATGTTGTCCACCTGGACTTCTGGACATCCTTGTCTCTAAATTGGAGAAATATGGATATGATAGGTGGACTACATGGTGACTAAAGAGTTGGCTGGATGATCACAGCCAGAGGGTTGCGGTCAACTGCTGTATGTCCAGGTGGAGGCTGGTCACAAGTGGTGTCCCCCTGGAGTCCATCTTGGGACGAGTACTCTTCAATATCTTTATCAATGACATAGACAGTGGGGTCAAGTGTACCCTCAGCAAGTCTGCTGATGACAGTAAACTGAGTGGTGCAGTTGACACAATAGAAGGAAGGGATGCCATCCAGAGAGACCTGGACAGGCTTGAAAAGTGGGCTCATGAGAACCTAATGAGGTTCAACAAGGCCAAGAGCATGGTGTTGCACTTCAGTCGGGCCAATCTGAGATATGAGTATGGACTGAGAGAAGAACTCATTGAGATCAGCTCTGTGGAGAAAGACTTGGGTGTCCTCATGGACAAAAAGCTGGACATGAGCTAGCAGTGTGCTCTTGCAGCCTGGAAGGCCAACAGCATCCTGAGCTGCATCAAAAGGGAGGTGGGCAGCAGGGAGAGGGAGGTAGTTGTCAGCTTTCGCTCTGCCCTCTTGAGGCCCCATCTGGAGTACTGCATTCAGGCCTGGGGCCCCCAGCACGAGAGAGATGTGAAGCTGTTGGAGCAAGTCCAGAGGAGAGCCATAAAGATGATCAGAGGGCTGCAGCACCTCTCATATGCAGAAAGGTTGAGGGAGTTGGTCTTGTTCAGTCTGGAGAAGAGAGGGCTCCGTGAAGACCTCATTGCGGCCTTCCAGTATAAACAAGTGGGAGATCAGCTTTTTGCATGTGCAGATAACAAGAGAGAATGGCTTTAAACTAAAAGGGGAATGATTTAGGTTAGATGTCAGGATGAAATTCTTCACTCAGAGGGTGGTGAAACACTGGTGGATGACCCATCCCTGGAGGTGTTCAAGGCCAGGTTGGATGGGTTCCTGAGCAGCGTGATCTAATGGATGGCAACCCTGCCCATGGCAGGGGGGTTGAAACTAGATGATCTTTAAGGTCCTCTCCAACCCAAGTGATTCTATTACTCTATGATTTAAAGCAAATCCCATGACTTGTGGTGTACTCAGCTATCTTCCTTTGAAAATGATATTCTTCTGTTAACATTTCTTAAGTGATTACCTGATTTTCATAAACTGTTTATGAATCAATAATTTTATACTCTGCTCCAGAATTCGTCCTTCCCCAGCAGTCTTCCCCCTTTGAGTTTTCATTGGGCTTGTGAAAATAAAGCTGTTTGCAATGTTATGCAATGCTCCCTGTGGCATATGCTAGGCACACCTGAAAGTCACGCACTGTATTTGCCTGAGGTATTACCTGCTCCTCCCATAGAGGAGCAGAGATGGCATCTGTTTGCAGACGAAATCTGTATTATTGATTTCTAGCCATCAAGGTTCATGGAGATGCTGTTTGTTGAATCCCCAAGGCAAAGTATAAATTGCAGCACCGGAGAGACACCAGACAATTTTCCTTGCCTCTGCTACTTCCTTGCACTAGCATATATGTCTTTTAATTAGACTTTCTACTTTGGAGATATATCTATGTTGTACTTCATGCAAATATGCTTTGTATCCTGAGATTTCCCTTGCTCTTCTCAGTGCACTAGTCCTCCTTACTATAGTAGTCTGTCAAAGGTGATCAAAGAAGGAGCTGAGAGGAGATATTTTAAAAGGGAATTGCTGATCAAAGGAGTGGAAAAAGCATTTTGACTGGAGTTGTGTTCCATCATATAAGGCCTGATAGAGACAGAAGAATGGTCTATTTTTAATAGAAATAAAGGCTAGTAATAATAGGTTATTAAAAAAACTCTAATACCTCTTATTAATGTCTAATAAAAATTAAGAAGTGGATTCTTGAGAGCTTTTCAGCTCCTTTCTTCAGCTCCTAAGACCTAAGAGCTCTTCTCTTTTGGTATAAATTTAATTCTTTCTCTGAAGTCATTTGGACTGGTTACTTTTGAAGATAAGATATTGGACTAAATGGATCAGTAGTCTTATTTTATTGGCTTTGGAAAATCTGCACACTTTCTGAGGAAGAAATATCAACTAAATTGGCTAAGATTTAAAGCTGTGAAGGGCAAAACATGTAACTGGAACACATTTCAATACTTGTGTGAATCAACCAAGCAGCCATTTTGTGCTGTAGTGAACACATCCAGAAAGCTCAGATCCCAGCCAGAGCTGTAGGATGGTGCTTTCCACACCCATAGGCATTGTGTCCCAAAGTGCCCCCGCTGTCTGACACTGCACAAACGTGAACCAGAAATACTTCTGCAGTGAAAGCAGTTTGCATTCTACAAGATATAAAGAAATGACAGATAGCTATGGAAAAGCCAACAAGCACAAAGTTAAAACAAAGCCAACATTTTCAAAATACCGCTAGATACCTTAATCTGTTGTTGAGCAACATAATTACTCAACCACTGTCCTCCTTAAAGGTATGAACAGTTGTGAAAGTTCTTCCACTTCTGCAAAAATGAAGGAGTCATATTTCAGTGCCTGAATACAAGTGCAGGACTAAGATTTGCGAAAGTAAGCTAGGTTTTTTAATAGATAGAGTGGAGAAAGGCCAATTTGAGAGGCATCTTAGAGTCTGGTTTTGCAGAAACACAGGACAGGACTTCTGCTTCTTGCAATCTGTCTCCAGTAGCTGGCAATTCAAAATTTTGACATGTTTGGGTTGGATTCCTGATTATAAATACCTGATTATATTTGAAGATACAAGTTCAACATGCTTTCAATATTTAATATGCTGAGCAGGCTTTCACTGTTCAATGTTTCTGTATTAGCAGTGCTGGAGGAAAAGTACATTAGATCACCAAATGATTGTATGGATTTGAAGCTAGTTTTAAAGAAAATCAATAAAAGCATAGTTCACAATGACAAATATTTCCATTCTCCTTTTGATAAGATTCATTCTCTCCAAGCGCACTATAGAATTATGAAATGCTTCAACGTTACTCCTCTTTTTACTTTTAATTTATATTATTTATTAATAATTATTTTTGTCGGACCCACATGAAAACACACATCCCTCATCCATTTTCTGATCTATCAACAAATATAAAGTTCATACAAACTAAAAATACCATAAAGAGCCTGAAACACAAATCACAACAACATGTAGACTCTCGTCCCTTCTCCAGAATTAGGAAAACTCAGCACTTTTCTGTAAAGCGATATGGACTTGTGAAATAGGTAGATAGACAGAGAGAGAGAGAGAGAGAGAGATAATATTAAAATGACTCACTTTCTACATCATTAAATGATGATTTTATCATGACTTTATCATATCTGTACGCATTCCCTTGGATGCCTAGCCTGTCAGGAGCAATTTCTCTTCAGAATTCCTCAGTGACTTTCCTGTTTCACCACCGTGAGAGAAAGGCAGACAGACCAATTGCTGCATCATGGATTTCCCCTAATAAACACTGTCTAGTTAGCAATTAAAATGAATATCACAATCGCAAACATATCTGGAGTTTGCAGACATTAACGATTTAATAATCACTGTGATATGTATAGCTACTTCCATGTGTTTACATAACAGAAGCACCAAAGCCTACTGATGTAGAAGCTGATCAGAGGAATGTTCCTAATTAGGCAGTGAGCCAAAGAGAAAGGTCACACTGACAAACTCTTCACAGTATTTGTATTCTTCTCAAATGGTAAATAAACGAAGAATTGCTAATTATTGGTATGGAATGCATCATGCTGGCAAGGCAATCAAATCAGAACTATCAGAAAATAAAATAGTCATCTTAGGAAAAGAAAAATTTCACCACAGAAATTCAGGCAATCCTGAGTATGAATAGATTTTATTTTAATTTTGTTCAAAATAATAATTAGAAACACTGAAATGTTTAGTTTGAATTATTTTGGAAAATTTGACAATGTTGAGAGCTTTCTTCTAAAAAGTAGCAACAGGATCTGTGGCCACTGAGACGTCTGGCCGCGCTCTATCATTTCAGTGAAAGGAGAAGTAAGACTGCAGCTTGATTATTTCCAAGAGGATCAAAACCAAGTATACAAACTGTTCTCTTCAGGGGACAAGAATGACCATGACAGACAGCAGAGTATTGGATTTGGCATTGTAGGGACCACTCATTGTCCCATGAATCCTGATGAATTTTACGCATTCACGAGGCTGAGGTGATGGAAACAAAGTGTTCAAAGCTCTTCTCTAGAGTCACATAAGCATAGACCTAACTACAAGTGCTCTTCTGAGGACAACTGGTTTTGCTACAATTGCACTACTCAGCAACACAAATGGATGCTGCCTCGAAAATATATATATATATATATTTAATAATAAATGCACATTTTATTTTGCCCCTCCATTAGCTCCATGATTCCCAAAATAAAGAGTTTATCCATCCCTTAGTCTTTGCTTTGGGCAGGAAATGTGAAATGGGAACACAGCCTTTTAGCTCCACAGATACTTGGTTGACAACTTCCCTGATCACTGGAAGATGTCATCATAATTATTTTTGCTCCTCTGGAGGGCTCTGGGATTTGATGTGCCCTTATCGTAGTAAAAAATCATCATTTCCCTGGCATAATAGGAAATGCATCTAAATGTATTGAGAATTTTGATTTGATTTTTTCTGGTACATTCTAAAGTCTCTCTCCCTGCCCCGCATCAAAATGATGCTTTGAAAATTCCCTTTCCTCCTTGGTACTTTGCTTAACCGATTAAGGGCCCCATATGTACTTCGACTGTGAACAAGAAAAACAAGTGCTGTACAAAACTTCGGTGCAAAGCCATATTGTGCTTGCTTACTATGCCAGATGCAAACTTATTTTCCTTTGTATTTCTAAGAGGCAATATATACCGATCTTATTGGAACACTCACTGATTTTGTATCCCTTGGGTGCAGAAAATACTTCTGAAAATTTGAAATATGCTGATCCATCATATTATCAGTGAAAATTCAGGATACCCAGAGCTTTCCAGGCTGTTTCTTCAATGCAGCTGCTCTGCTGCACAGCAGCTATCTGCAGCTGATGTACCTGGAGTACTTGGCAACAGTTATTGCAAACTCTGTAGCGTGAAACAGTTGAGAAAATATCCATTGGCAGAGGGTAAGCACAACTAGCAAATGTTTCCTTCAGCAAGGTGATGGAGTTCTTGCCCAATCCTCTTAATAGTCAGTGAAGTAGCCATTCAGAGAAAGAATTCTTTTGCCATTCCTGTGAGAAATTGCAAATGTACAAGTTCACCACACCCCAGAACAAACCTGGAGCCATTTTTAGCTGCCACAAGGGAAAACATTTCATAATGCCATCACTTATTCACTCTCTCCTAGCAGCCAAAGCTCATGAAGCGATCTAGGTCACCCAGATAGCTGCACTCACATCCCTCTACCAGCAGCAGAGCTGGCATTTGCGAAGAGCTCACCAGTAATCATGCCATGTATTATTCAGGTATCTGCATGTTACAGAGCAGTCAGTGCAGCGAACAAATATGTATCAACTAACCACAGCTAACTAAGAGGGGTTGTGTGAAATAGTTAAGAAATAGAATACAGGGCATTCAAAGGAGATCAGTGATACCTTGGGGTGTTTTCACTGTCTGGGAGAAATGACAGAGAGCCTTGAACAACACAGAGTGCAAAACTGAGCACCCGTGCACTGCCCTGGACCCACAGGGACCCTATACTGCCAGGCCTGCAGGTACCCCAGGTGATAAGCACATTGCACTGGGTCCCCAGGCAGAAAAACCACACCTGCCACAACCACACCTCCATGAGTCTGCAAGAAGCGCATGCTTCCTAGCTCAGCAAGGAGCAACAGCTTTGTCCTCCACACAGTCCAAAGCCTGAGAACTGGGAAGAACATCTCACATTACCATCCCTGTGACACACCAGTCCTCAGAAAGCACATCACTTGTGGTGGCAGCACACACAGGGAGTCAAGGATGACTTCATCCAGGGCACAGAGGACATCCCCAAAACACAAATGACTCAGCAAGGGCATGTAAGTGCATGGCAAACTAGTGAGAACCAGTGCTCCTGTGAAGTCCCCACCACGGCAGCACTGCTTCACCAAGGACCTGGCACCTGAGTGCAGTTCAGGAACTTAGGTTAGGCAAAACTATAGAATCAGAAATTTGTTACCACATAAGCAAGTTTTTTTTTGGTGAGAAGTGACATTAGGCAAAGACTGAGAAATGTGTCCACTCTGTGTTATGGCATTAGAGGAAGAAATTAACTGTCTTCAGGTATGAAGAGAGGACAGATGTTGAGAACTGCTGGACAGTTGGAAAAAGTGACTTGGAAGAGGTTGGAAAGAAAGGCAAGAAGGACTGAGTATATCTTCCAGAAATACTGGTGTTAAATGTTGAACATGGTGTCTTCTATCTCAGAGTATGAAGGAAGCAAGGTGACTTCTGTGACATATATAGCACTGATTGTAACTCATAACGGACCATTCCATGTTGATCTCTTGCAACACTCAGTTTGGAAAGCCTCACTGGTGTCCTGAGAGAGATTTCAATTGCAGATACATATGCTCTGCACTGGGCAGTGCAGATACAAATACAAATCCTCTTCCACAGCCAATCCCAGCATCCAGCTTGAGGTTATTTGTGGAAATTTGCCATTTTCAGGTGCTCATGTAGAGCACAGACAGGTCTATACCACGTGGTTTAATTGATTCTGCAAAAGAAAACCTCCAGAATTTCAAATGTGCTCTCAGGGTATTAGTATTGATCCCTGACATAAGGACTGTAAAGCTCCTGGGATTTCAGATTTGTCTGTCCCCTACCTAGAGTTCTTCAAGACACCTGTGCCATGTCCCATCCTTTCCTAGCCTTGCACGTTCCTGTTACATAGGGCACTTTGTGAAGCAAACACCTGGGGCATAGGGCCAGTGCCAGGACAATGTTGCTGGGAGTGCCACAGTGGCATTGAGAGAAAGGTGGAGGAAAGCGTGCCACTCCTCACTAAACTGAAGCTTAAAAAGGAAGCGAATAGGAGGTGGAAGAAGGAGCAGATAGCCTAGGGATGCTCCTGGAGCATGCAGAGATGGGATTAGGAAAGACAAAGCTCACTTAGAGCTATATCTGGTGGGGGATATGCAAGGCAACAAGGTCTTTCACAGGTATATCAGCAGCACGAGTATGAAAAATGTGTGCCTCCTGCTGAATGGAACAGGGGACCTAGTGAGAGAGGACAAGATAGTCAGTAGGGTGAGGTACTGAATCCTTTCTCTTGGGAAACATGTAAACACACTGAACAGACACAATTCCATGGGCTCTGATGGGTTGCACCCACAAGGAAGCTGGCCAATGTCACTGTAAGCCCACTTTCAACTATCTTTCAAACATCATGGCAATTGGAAAGGTTCCTGAGGACTGGAAGAAAGCATATATCACTGCCTTCAAGGAGGATTTGGAAAACTACAGCCCAGTCAGCCTCAATCACAGGGAATGTCATGAAGTAAATAATCATGGAAAACATTTCCAAACACATGAAGAGCATGAAAGTGGCTGGGATAATCCACACGGATTTGCAAAGGGGAAATTATGCTTGACCTTCTATAATGTAACAAATGTCTTGGTGTGTTGTTCATCTTGACTTCAGTGGGGCTTTACACACTGTCTCACATAATGTCATTAATGACCTAGATCTTGGGACAGAGTGAAAGTTCAGATATACAGCAAGTAATACAAAGCTGGGAGGAGTGGTTGATAGTAGTGCTGTCAGCAGGTTGAGGGAGGTGATCCTTTCCCTCTGCTTGGCACTGGTGACACCACATCTGAGTGCTGTGTCAAGTTCTTGGCTCCCCAGTACAAGAGAGACACGGACGCTATGAAGAGACTCCAGCAAGGGGCCATGAAGATGATTACAGGACTGAAGCATAAGTCAATGAAGGGCTGAGAGGGCTGGGACTGTTCAGCCTGAAGTGAAGATACAGAGGGATTTTATCAATGTATATGAATACCTGCTGGGAAGAGGACAGGCTACAGATCTTCAGAGGCTCCTTCCAACTCCCGGGAGGACAGAAGGAGAAAGAAAGCATAATTTTCAATCTGGAATATAAGAAATTAGGATTCTAATTGTTGTGGCTATGTCTAGCCAATTAGTTTATCTGTCAGTTTTAGCATAAAGCTCGGACAGATGTGCTTGGCTCACAGTTATCAGTGAAGTAATGATTACTACTGCAGCTCTCTCAGCTCTCCATTGCTGTAACAGAAATGACACCACTGAAGTGGTTGTGACTATAAAATAACTGAAATTGTGCTGCTCTGCATGGAGGAAAAGAAAGCAGAATTTTGAAAAATAATCTCACTGTAAAGCTGTTATAATAATTTTGAAAATCCTTCTAATAAGAAGGATGTTTGAAGAGGATGCCAAAATGCAGCTAAAAATGCTCAGCTAGAGACATTTTGCCCCACTCTGGTATTTATCACCTTTGTCATCCAGCGTATCATTATACTCTCTGAAGGTCGGACTTCAAAGCCTTGCTCTAGGTTCTTTATTTGCTCAGAAGTGCCTGGTCTTTATGTCCTCTGCCAAATTCCCTCCTGCAGAAGTTTTATCAAGCATTTATGAAATTTATATTTGGCCTGTGATTTTTCGTTTCTAAAGCTGGAGGAGATATGAAACTCATCCAATTTTAATTAGTACTTTAAATGGCTCAAATCTGAAATATCTGAATGAGGTTCTTGGAGCTGGCATATCTTCTTGGAAGGTGGTATGTTCAGACGCTTTACATAACATAGTTACAAGAGGTGCAACATAGAATGCTGCATATTAGAGGAGAACTCTGCGGGAAGACCCTACAGAGCAAGTGCCTGTCATGTCCATACATTGCAAAACATGGTACTTCGATAAATGTACAGGGTGTCAACAAAAGGTAAATAAGGAAGTGGGCAGAGGCTTGGACTCATGCCTCACACCAGAGGCTGAGGCAGAGCTTCACTGCCCTCCTCTGCAGTCACTGGGAAGGAGAAGCAGAGTGTCCCCAGGCTGATGGTGAGACACAGCCCAAGCCCTAGCCACCTCCTTGCAAAAGTGACTTTGCATTGACAGCCACTAACAGACAGCTGTGAAGAAACCCTAAAGGAAGTATCACTAACAGCATTTTCGCGCTCCTCCTGCACATTTACATGTGGTTTTCCTCTACTCCTTTTGGCCTTTTCATGATGTTTGGCCTTTTTCTCCTTCCTGCTCTGTATAGAGAAGCAATGCTTAGTGCCAACCTTTGCTGAGGATTAGACTTCTTTTCAAAGTCCTCTTTAATAACACCAAGCATTAAGCAAGCAGCATCAAGACTGATGGTTATGCCTTCCTATTGCACCCTGTGATGCCCCTTTGGAGAGCCAGATCCTGGCACTGCTTCTATTTCTTCACCAATGTTGGATCCCCAGCTATGCAGCTAAGAAGGGTTAAAAATGAATGGGGGCACTCAGTGTGGGTGCTGAAAGTCTTCTGCCCCTTGACTCCTGCCAGGCCATTTGTCTAAACCAACTGTATATGATCTCCTAATGGTCTTACAATGTTCTGCAAAGAACAAATTATTTTTAGCCATGAGAACTTATCTCATGTTTAGTTACTGGGTGGCCACCTCCAACATAATATGTTGCCCCTGATAACACAGGCCAGCAAGGCTGCATACAGATGAGAGTAAATACTCTGCTTAGCACAGTCCCCTGCTGCTCTCTGATAAAAGGAAATGTGAGCAGAGCTGCACCTTGACCAGCTGGAAGCTCACAATGTGTTTGCAGGAGCTCAGGTTGCAGCCGGTATAAAAGCTTTTCTGGTGTGGTGGTTGGATCAAGCACCACTGGCTGCTGTTCACTGGTGCATACGAAATTAAAGCTAGTGACAGGTAAAAAAAAAAAGAGAGAAAACACATGGGACAGAGCAGGGAACAAGGGCTCTGTTGATGTTATCGCTCAGCTGGCAAACAGCAGGATGGGGAGGGGGAGCTGCTTGTCCTGGTTAATTCAGTGTGCTGGAGATTCAAAGGGTCTCTGCTTTCCTTTTAACTCTAGTTCCCAGAGCACAGAAACAAGGAAGAAAAACAAACGGAAGAGAATTGGAGGTGAGCAAGGCAAATAAAATAGAACGGCAGAGCATCCTAGGTGAGCATGGAGAGGAAACCATAAAAGGTGTTTTTACTCAAAACAGATGGTTCGTTTTCTGTCCTGAACAGCAATTACCTGTTTCTTTCAAAGCAAGTTTAGTAGCATTGATGTTAGGGGCGGTATCACCTTCATCTTTTTCTACACTTGCCTGCTTTAGAACATACAAAACTGAGTTGTAATTAAGATTTCAATACTGAATCCAGTAGAGCACTTAAACACAGTCTGAAGTGGAGAAGCATCATTAGTCCCACCAAAATCAACAAGCCATTGATTTGATTAAAATGTAACAGGTATGTGAATGCTCTGCTGCACTGAGACCTCCCAGGCACTTTTATTTACTAGTTCCCCAAAATGCTCAACAGCTCGTGCACCATGTCCTCCTCCCAGGCAGTGTCTGCCTGCTGATCCGCATCCGGGTCATATAATCCGTGCATGTCACCACCGAAGCACGTCCTCACCTGTGGGTTATGGCTGTCTCGCATCATGACCATGAGAGCTCCTTTCTACCTATCACAGCTAAAATGAGCCAGGGTTGACCCGAACGGTTTAAATACAACAGGGACCTTGCTAAACCAGCTCATTTTGACTGTTAGAGGTCATGGAGTCTGCACCAAGCCAACAGATTTGGGCAGCTTCTGTCTTGGCAAGGGTGCTGGAGGTGGCAGCATCCCCGTCCCATGGGTCTGAGCCAGCAGCTGATGAGCCCCGGGGAGGGGCACATGAGCTGCCAAACTGACATGTCTCCAGAAAGCTTTAGTGTGTGTTTGAGCTGAAGGTCATGGGAATAAAACACAGATTGTTCTTTCTCTTGGCCTTCACTCTGCTCCGTAATTTGCTTTCTGTCAAAAATTGGCAGTAGATCCTAAAAGACAGAGAGGGGATGTGGGCACCGCTTCTGCAGGTGTAAATGTGGGGAAAAATCTTCACTGTCAGAAGTGGCCCCTTTGGAACTGAGCCATGAAATAGAGCCATTCTTTCTGTTTCTCTGAGGTATTTTAATGCTCACATGTACTGCAAAAAAGGAACATTTCCCACAAGAAAATTGTTGTAGGTGTGGACAGAAACTGAGAGTCCCATTAATTCGCAGGGCTGCCTGTATAAAACTAAGAAAGTTGTGCAGTCCCCTTAAGCTATGGGTGTCCTGAGCTTCAAAGCACATGCAAGATACACACCTACAAAAACACATGGATTTCTCAAGCCCCAGGTTAAATATGTATTACATGTTTTATTGACTTGGCGTATTGTGCTCAGTCTGGTAATTCTGTATTATGCTATGCAATTAAAAATGTCAAGCTGATAGGGGAAATTTAAATATCCTTTCAAAGAAATATTCACACCGTGACTCAGAATTGGCTTTGGGCATGGGCAAAGTAGGAAAGAAAATTGCTGGGGAGGCAGATTAGCTGTGTGTGTACCATAGCCTTGAAAAATCCTTAAACATGGGCCGAATTTAGATTGTTTGGTTAGGGCAAATGAATCCAATCTCAGAGCAGATGCCATAATTACATGTCTCCAGGGACTGTAATGGAGCTGGGGTCTGGCACTCCAGCGGATCTCTCAGCCTCTGCTGGGCTCAGGCACCACACACTGCACTGCCTGTGTCTGTCTGTAGAGGGTCCGAAAATGGCTGTTGTGGGTGTGAGGTTGTGGTAAGCTATTTTTGTAACTTTTTTCAAGTAAGCAATCAAACAGAAAAAAAGTCTATGAGACCATTGACAAAATCTGAGTTGTTTCTTTCTTTAGCCATTAAACTTAATTAGTATGGTCAAGGAGAAGCAAATGCAGCAGTAAAGTGTTTAAAAAGTACATTTCTTCTTCTGTTATTTTCCAGATTACTTTCTTCCTTTCTGATTGTGCCACTCATTAGACGGTATTTCAAAGACCACTAATCAGCCTGAGTGCCTGTGGCTTGCCAGGAAGGAGCAGTTTAGGGGGCACACAGTGTACAATCCCATACTAACAATGAGGGGCATTCCAGGTGGGAGCACCTCCAGAGTTCTCCAGTGAAGAAGTACATGCATTTCTTTATGTGCTTATTTCAGTGCACTTGCACAAGGCTTTCTGGCAAGCAAGAAAGGCGCTCCTGGAACTGCACTATGTCTCTCGTGGTTGTTACTCCTCAAGTCGGACACTGACAGGATTAGAGGTGGAATTAAAGAAAGCACGAAGGTAGCATCTTTGCCCACCAACCCCATGGCCTCTAACATTCCCATTGCTGTCGTGCCATCACCCTTTCAGTGTTTCTGGTCCCATAGCAGCAGGTACTGTAAAGGTAGAGATGTATCAAGGCCGTACAGAAATGCAAATAAAGACAGCTTCTTTAGCTTTCTTCTTGCAAGTCATATCATGATCCAAGAGATTTCAAAGCAAACACGGACGGAAAGAAGGGTGACCTTCGGCCAGATGCCACTCAGCCCTTTGCTTACAGAAACAAATGCAATGAGGGTTTGCTCGATGTTAGTTGTTTGCTTATCCAGGAGCTGTCAAGAACTGTTTGGACTGCCCCATCCTATTGAAGTAGCTGCGTGCTCTGCAGGGCAAAACAATATTAATCTTCAGCACTTCTCAGGTGTTTAACATTTTACTGGGGCTTCACAAATATGAACTGAACTGCTGTCATAACACTGATATGTGAAGCAGCGAGCTGAAAGCAAGGTAAGATAGCCAGCGCTGCCTTCCCCTTTATACAGATTGATAACACACACTCCCTCAGAAACGACAGTGTCAGAACCAGGCTCCCTGATCGTAAATCTTGACAGCAGTCTGAATGTAGTGTAATGGTGCTTTTTGTCTGGTAAAAGTCCCGTGGGAAGAACAACAGAAACATGACTTTCTGTGGGTAAAATGACCTTGAAAAACAGAAGCCCAGTGGAGGCAGAGGAATCTCTTAAAATGCTTGCAGGAACAAATCAGCCACAGAGCAGCAACAAATGAAAGAGAATGGAACAGCAGAGAGGACCATAAGGGTAGAGTTACACTGAACAGTACTTCACTGCTGCTAAGCGTAGGAAAAGTGATGCTGTTCAGTGACACAGGCTGCCTATCCATCACACAAACCGGAAAGGGAACATCTGCTTTTTGCTAGGGTGAAGGCTTAGCCTAGCTCCTCGCAGTACGTCTAACTAAGCTCCTTTTAACTTGTTTGTTTGCACTGCAAGTGGAATATTCTTGTGTCAACTCAATTAATCTTTCTATAAATAAATGCAGGATTCATTAAGTAGTCTCCAGGATCTGGTGGCCGTACCAGGCTCCTTCTGAAATTAATCCCCAGTTCCTTAGGAGTTTCCAGACAGAAGTTTGCTTCTGTTTTCTTTCATAGCAAAGCTGGGCTGATAGGAAGCAAACAGACACCAGCTCTTTATCTAAATCGCATTACTGCTGCACCAGCATGCGCGGGAGTAGTACTTGCTCAAATCAGACAAGTGGACCAATTGAAGCGGCAGATTTTCCTGTTTGGAAAAAGCTGTTACTAAAATTATTTCTCTAAGTCACAAGGCTGTGCGCTAAATGAGATAAGTCCATCTAGGCAGTGGGAGTGACTAGAGCTTCCCCTGTTGAGATATCAATGTGTTGCTGCTGTGAAACCATGGGACATGGGCCCTTTTTAGCTCGCTTTTCTCTCTGCCAGCTCCTTCACACATAAGGCCACTTCACTTTACTTGCTGGAGCACGCGCTAGCTCTCTTGTGAGGGAAACAGTGCTATCAGATAGCATGAGCTGTATCATAATATTTAATGCTGTACTTAGAAACCTGATTCTCAAGTTAAGTGACTATGTGGAAATCTCAGCCTGTTTAAATAATAAATATCAGCTTTATCAGCCCTCACTGTTGTGAAAGAAGGCTCGAAAATGACTACCCAAAACCTCACAAACCAAGAAATACACAAAAATATCTCAGTCTTTGCTAGCTTGTGTTTTCTAAAAAGCTATAAAACAAAATCCAAATTTCCATAATAAAATTACATGCCCTAATTTTAATTGTGTTTTCTTTCATTTTTGAAGAAACCTCTTGAAATTTAGAGGTGACCGTGCCTAAAAACATGAAGCACTCATTTCTTTTAACTGCAAACTGGTAGGAGTGCCACATGTTTTCTTACGCTGGTATTGCTATTTTTTATAAAGGGGTGGGGTATTGCACTTCATAAAAACAAATATCCATCAAAATGTTTGATATCTTATTTTCTTTTTCGTTCTCGGACTTCAAAAAATCAGTTTCATTTGTTTTATATATGTACATTTTGTTTTAAAAATATTCATTAAATAAAACCTTTTTATCCTGCAGAGGCCTTTTCCTATTTAAGACTATTCCACTTTTGAAAAACTTTTATTCTTGTTCTTCATGGGTACTGTACATATCTTCAGGGATATGAGGAATTTTTTCTAGCTCTGTACAGAGTAGCCTGGGCAAGGAGAGGGCTGCCGCAGTAGAAGTCAGGAGGGACACTTCTGTGCTACGTGCAGCTCTTCAGGCAGCTGTTCTCTGCTCTGCCTTTTGCCAGTTTAGCTGGTAGAGATCTTGACTTCAGTTTCAAGCCCTTTTTCCATGTGGAGAAGTATGACCTCAGAAGGGATCTACCTCTTACCAGAATTTATTACAAGTCTTTTCTTCTGTGCAGTGTTTTTCTCCAGTCCTTACCTGACTCCACTGCAAATCTTAACATTTTTTCCCTCTGTTTCTTCCAGCCCTATCACCCCCCACTTTTTGCACATTATAACGTCTCCCAGCAGTAGCCATCATCACAGTTCATTGGTCCCATGACAAGGCTTTAATTTACCACAGCCAAACTCGCTTCTTTGTGACTTACCTTGTAGCCTGAAGAGCTCTCATTTGCTGGTGCCTGGGCTACATGGAAAAAGAAGCAGCAATCTTGTGCTTGTGCTAAACCTCTGATGAGTAACTTAGAAGGTTGTTTGTGTTTAACGAGCCTGGGATATGTATTGACACCAGTCTTCCACAGCTGGTACCATGAGAAAAATGCAGCGCAGGGCTGCTTGAAAAACTGCCTATATTTAGAAGAATGCTAAAGGTAAGTGCAATTATTAAATTCGTTCTAAATGGGCATTGTACCAAGGAGTTTTGTTTTCTTACAACCATGGGCGACATGTCAACTCCAGCAGTAGGTGACAACAAAAGATCATCAGGGAGTGAAAGTCATGTCACAGGGTTTAAAAAAAATACAACAAAAATGGCATATGGTTGTTTGGGGAGGACCTGTCATACTCTCCTAAAATCCTGTAAAACTCAAATAACACAGAGTCAACATCACTGACCTTCTGAGACAGAAAGTCACACTAGTGATGCTGATCTGTATTAAGGAGTTCCTATTCTTTTTCCTCCCTTTCCTTCAGCTTTACATAAAGCCATCTATCACAGGCAGGCCACGAGTGCGTGTCTTAGGGGATGCTAGCAGGAACCTTATAAACAGTACTTAGACAATTTAACAGAGGTCAACTTTAATAGTGAACCAGTGTATTTGCAGAAAAGTGAAACATTTTTGATTAAAACCTGTTGTGGTTTGTAGTGGAAATTCTTGCAGAACTCCTTTACATCCTGCTCAGTTGCACATGTGCTATCCCTGCAGCAGGCCAATACATCTGCAGACCTCACTGAAAGAAAAGAGGAACTTCTCCCTGGGCTCCTCATCCCTGAAAAAAGCAGTCTGTCTCTAGGTAAGTTTTTCCAAGCAATTATTGGGATCATCTTGAAAAAACTTTAAAGAAAAAGAACTCTTCCACAGAATTTCTTTCTGTGAAGAAGCGCAGGCAGCCTCTCATGGCATCACTTTGGTCCCACTTCTTGCCACTCTTTCACAGTGATTCTTTCCAACAGTCTCTTTTGCATACTCACTTTTCCAACTCAGAAATGTCACCTGGGCAGAACATGAGCAATCCCTGCTTTGTCCCTGACTTCCGGCTTCCCAGCATCCAGAAATCATGGAGATGAGGAGGAAGGTTGTTGCTCAGTACACAGTCAAAAGTCTGATTCTTTGGGTAGGTGGGTTGATTTCAGTGCACGGACTTTGTAGACAATCTGCATTTCTGTTGTATGTTTGACGTGCTCAGAATGTCTAATTCCAAGAAGAAGCAGTGCCTGTGCTGTAGATTTGATACTTCCCAGATGTATTAAGCCCATTATGTACACACTGTACTGACATCTAGAGATATTTCTGTCAAGAAATCCATATGTCACACCAGGCCCCAAAATGACCTTTCCCAAGAGTCAGTGTCTAAAAATGAATTAATTTTTCACTACCTTCCTCAAGAGGCTGTAAGAAGCCTCTTAGAACCCTGAATCAAACTCAGATTCAGTCCCAAATGCATCATCACCCTCTCTATCCCAGTGCTTACTTACCTCCATCTCAGATGGGGTTTTAGCAAGTACCTGGTGGAGCATTGAGTGTGGTCTCAGGGCTGAATACTGACTTTGCTGCATCCTGGTTCATTCACGGCGTGCCCTCCCAAAGGATGGCAAGGACTAGAATGTCAGAATTGTCTGGTTTTATTCCCTTTGACTCTCAGTAAGCCCCATCAGACCTCACCAGCTGAACTCATTTCCTTATCATCATTTCACAGAGACAAGACTAAAGCTCTCTAACACTGCAGCACCTCTCCCACTCCTGGTTCCACATGCTTGGTAGAGGAAGACACTGGTGGGAGAAAAGATTCATGAGGATATGATTCATGATTCATGAGGCACAGTGTAGGTACCACATTCAACCTACCTCAGCCAGAAGGCATGTTTCCAGCCTTGCTTCACAGTCCTTTTCCTGGCATCCAACACTTTCTCACAGATCGGAGGCAAAGTCACCTGAGAGAACTGCCTCCATGGGGAGAGATGTGCCAGGCTTCATCGCAATGCTTAACACCTGCACATGCTGGGAGGTGAGCAGGAGCCCTGCAGAGGTCACATTGTCCCAGCCTCATCCACTAAACATGGGCAGATGGGTTGAGAAAAAAGAGATTTTACTCAGATAATGTCCTGAATGCTTCATGAGATGCCATGTCATTTTTAGTTGACAAAACAATTCTGACTAACCACAATGTCGTGGTTTGACTCAGCAGATAGCTAAGTTCCACACAGTTATTTACTCACCCTCCCCCCTCCCCAAATGGGACGGGGGAGAGAAGTAGAGAGATATGCAGTAAAATGCGTGGGTTNTGAGGTCTCTGTAAAGATAAAAAAGAGGAGCAGACAAATGCCCTGGATTCTCGGGAGATGATTAAATTGCATGTGCTGTAAGCTCATATTGTTATAATCACTTTTGATATGTGCTATGAAACACTCACCTGCCTTTCATCCCTGTCTCTGTCTGTTGTTTGTGATTGAAGAGCAAGTGACATTTATTCTGGGCTAAAAGACAGCTTTGTTCCAGACCAGATGTCTCATTCACTGTATACATGTCAGCCCTGCAGGTGCTATAGTGGACTCAAGAAACAGCAAGTTCTGTGGCAATTTTCAAATAACAATGTAATGCCAAGATATTACTTAGACAAAACAACAAAACATTTTCTGTGCTTCAGTCATAACGTTTTTTTTTCCCAGACACTGGGTTAGATAGCACTTTCTCTTACATTGCTATAACCCAGAATAACTCCCCTGACTTCAGAAGAAAGTTTCATGTCTATGGTTGAAAGAGTGAAATTTTAAACCGGTACATAGACATGCTGCATATCTGAGGGACTCCGCTGGTTTAACACTTTGATTCTCCAGGGACTTGGCTTCAGATTTGCCTGTCTTGGTTGCACTGAAAGCAATTCCAAGCTTTCAGTGAGTAATTCATGGATCTCAACATTTGGGAGACAAATTTTACTCCAGGGTTTCACATGACAAGTATGTTATCTAAATGTAAACAGCAGAAATTGTCCTTCCATGGTTAATCCAGCTGCTACATCCCATACAGGATTATTCTCCTTCATAATTTGTGAGGTAAATTCTATTCCAGGTGTCTGTTGTTAATTCTCTTAATGAGCAATTCTTGGAAGATAGATTAAAGTATTGTCTCAGATATGAAATGTTTATGATCACTTTGAGGGAGAGAAAAGAATAGTTAATAAATTTTCTGAGAATTTTTCTTATTATGAGGACAAAATGGGACCTGGAGGGATGAAGATTGCTTTGCTGCTGTAGTCCCTTAATCTGTCCATCACCACTCTGTGAGAAGCAACAGGGCACTGGACCTGTATGTTTACACAACTCACAAATGCCTACAGTGACAACAACTGCACCAGCTGCTGATCTACTACAACAACGCATGCAGTGAATGAAAAAAGAAATTGCATGTTCACCTTCTCAATTTGTGGGACCATATCTTTGGGTGTAAGTCAGCCTAGGGGATGCGAGTGCTAGAAACACAACAAGTAATCACAGGGGTTTGCTAGGGGATGAAGGGAAAATAAGATATCTAAAAAAGTTTATTGGGGATTTCTCCTGCAAATGTCATCACAGTCTTTCATTACCCTTGGCTAACAGACTCTGGCAAGATGCACGCATTTTCCTTGACATAACTTACAAAGAACTAAGTTGTTCAGTCAGTTCATGCCTGTATCTTGCCATGGTTACATGTATAATTTTCAGATATCAGTCTTAACATTTTGGAAAATTCAACACCATTAAACAGCACTGACGGTCCCAAACATGTTCCCAAGTATAAAACTCCATTTTCAAATGCGTGGCTGAGATGACAAACTTTAAGCATGCTTGGACACACAATTAACCTTACAGAGAATTATTTAACGGTAGTCTATACTTTAATACACTTCAGCTCGTCATTGGCCCAAGCAATTAGAGTATACCTTATGATTACATAAATAACTGTCAAACAGATCACCTCATGCTACTGAGTGATCAGGATTTGAAGATCTGTTGAGCTTGAAAAGACTTAAGGATCTTCTTCGTGTCTTTTCCCTCTCACCTATCACAAAGGAATTGTAAAATCTTCCTCTTTACATTGTTAAAACTGTTTTGGATTCATGATTTTTTTTAAAATGACAGCTTACTGTCATTGCAAATATGGGTCTTCCTTAAATGTAAATTACAAGTGATTCACTCAAGTTTCTTTACAAGTGGGCACAGTAAAAAATTTTGGTTATGGAACGTCTTAGAGCTGTGTTTCTGGCCCTGTGTTAGATGGAAATTGAGATTTCTCTTTAAAAAATTGTTTCTCCAAAATAATTATAACAGAACCAAATTGTAAAAGATATTCTCAAACATTGCCACCCACCTTCAAAACTATAAAAGTTCAAAAAATACCCTGTAAAAGATAAAAAAGAATTTATTATTATCCTTCCTAAAGGGTCCTCCTCTTGATACAGAAGAGTAAACTTCTAATATTGAGCAATAAATCCTAGTCGCAAACAGCTTTTATGGGTTTTTCTTTGGTTTGTAGTGTTTCCACAGAACATAAGTGAAAGAAGCAGATAAAACATTTTTAAGAAACCACAAATAAAAGTTGTCTTCCTTCGTTGAAACTTTAAGAAACAAATGTACCATTAGTTCTTCTTTTTGTGTGCTTATGCTTTAATTGTTTTGATCTCTCTTCACTTTATCTTTGCCTACCAGATTCAGGGAGCACATGGCATTTAGAATGTTAAGCCAAGAGAAACTCACTATGTGATGCCCAACACACAAATTTACGAGCCAAAAAAGAGTTCACAGTCCAAGTCTAAGAAGAGTTTATTTTTAATTTCACACAAGATGCTTGATAAGCATTTTACTTCATACATTAAAATTAACAGAAATGTTGGAATCTGAGTATAGACATATAATTTAGAAGTAGTTCACTTTCCTGAAATACCTGTGTGGAGCTAGGGTCTGCTAAGAGAGGGGGGCAGATTCTTCTGCCTCTGTTTCTCCTCGGTGGAAAACAAGGACATGTTCAGCCAAACAGTTTTGTCCATAACTAAGTTTCAACACATGAAAGAGAAGCTGTATAGCACAGCAAAGGGTGGACATACTTGTGTTTTCCTTTAGAGGAAACAGGGGAAGGCAGAAGTACAGCCATCAAAAGAATTAAGGATGAAAATGTGTCATGTTCAATGCCCATGGATGGCTTGTAGTCCGCTTCCTAGTCCATATCACATTTTTGCAGATATCTTTTTTTCTGGTGGTGATATGAACTTCAGCGTAGATTACTTTTAATCTAGACTGCCGCCTTCATTTGCTACACAGCAGCCACAGGATATCAATGCCTGTGCAGAATTAAGTCTTTGCTGAATTAACACACCCATGTAAATAACTTGCTGTCATTCTCTGGTTCATCTAATTGAGTGTCTGTCTATTCCTGCTGTATGTTGAGATTTTTGTTTTAAAAATATGTCTTTAAAAATATAGGGAATTTTTTTTTCAGACAGGAACAATTTCAGAAATTCATGACTGCTACCTAGAGAAACACAGCAAAAGCTTTGAGTTACCTATAAGTACTGTAAAGGAGACTTTTTATTCTCCACAGTGGATTAATAAATTATACAGTTCAAGAAATAGATAAACACATACAGTTCAAGGGCTTCTAGTCATTCCCCATAGTGTGAATAGTCTGCACAGTCTGATACTCAGACTCTTATTTCCAGAATTCTGTTTATAGAGATACTTGCTCAAAAATTGATGTATTGATTATTTGTGAAGGATAACAGTCTTGTAGTTTGCAGATAAAATTTCTTGTCATGTTCTTCCTGCTTTTAGGTACTTTGTTTTCCTATTCTTAGAAAACTTTATTTAGGTACTTCATTTTCTTGCTGAAAATGCAAAGATGCAGAAAAGTAACAGTTCAACACAATGCAGAAATGTTAATAGTGATTCTTAGAAAACATGATTTTCCATTAGCAATCCAGGATACCCACCTCTCCTGGAAAGACTCATTCATTCTGATTTTCCTGAATAACACTAAAACCAGAAGAATAATACTAAAACATCCTAAATCCTACATGCATTAAGATGAACAGTACATACACTTAGTTCAAAGTCAAGCTGCAGAACTGCAGGTCAATTTTATCCCTTATATCCTAACATACATCTGTAATTATATGGAGGTCAAGAGGATCTGTACAAATCAGAACTTGCTAGTGGATTTATATTACTTGTACAACAAGTATATGACTTGCCATATGTAATTAACTATAGGTTTAGTGCTTCAAAATTAGAGCTGTAGTCATATATAGCTTCATAGCCTCCCAAGGTTGTGTATAAATGAGTAATTGGTACAATTGCATTGCCACTAGCAAGTGGTTCTGTTTCTGAACTTGGTATGATTGTGTTCTTTAGGGGTTGGTAATTGATCCAACAAGCTTCCCACATGAAAGGTGAAATCCTAGCTGTACTGGAGAAAATGCCAAAACTGACATCAGGATGGCCAGGATTTTATTTGGAAAATTGTATTTTTTTTCTTACAAGAGAACATATCAAATTTGCTTCCTTAAAAAGTCTTCTGCAGTACAAAAGTCATGTAACGCATAATAACACATTCATTGTGACCTACCCTGGGAACACTTCACCAAGTAAATATTTTTGAGAGGAAGTCAAAAATTGGAAAGTTTTGTGATGCCCTTTGTTGACTTGAAGCCCTTTGTGATGACTGTGCAACTAGAACAAGAATTAACAGAACGAAGGGAAGAAAACAAGACAAACACCTGACTGCTCAGATATGTTCTGGGCCACTGAAAACCAGTCTAGTTTTCATACTAAATCAGTCAAATAGAAGATGTCTCTCCCTACGAACCTTGTAAGGGTAATACCCTTAGACCATCAAGGCTAATACTGAATATTGATAATAAATCCCCTTAGCCTATTATAAGTAGATCAACTTAAGGAAGAGAAGTGAAAATAAAGGAAGAAAACATAAAGCTTGTCACATAATCTTACAGGCTTCATCACCTATTTTACAGGAGTTGATTCACTGAATGATAAAATTGCCTGGGGCATTTGTGTCAAAAGTAAATAACAGACTTTCAGCCTCCCTTAAATTTTTGGTGAGTACACAGCACAATGTTTGTAGGTGGGTACTTTGATGGGTGTTATAGACTGTGTGTCTTCAACTAACTGTTATATGGTAGCCTCTCCTCCCTCCAGAAAGTCATCAGCAAGTAAAGATACTTTCTTACTTCACGAAAAAATACCTGATTTTGTCTGTTGTTTAGTTTTGGTAGCATATACTGGACTGGTCAATACAATTCATACAAAAAGTGAGATTTTTCTACTGATTTTATTTGTTTGGTATATTTAGTTTGAATGTCAATATTCTGTAAACTTCATAAGTTAAAGTAAGTCTTACTGTCATAGGAACGAATGAAAGGAAAGAAGCATCATCTATCAGTTAGTGCTGACCAGTGCAAGAGTCTAGTTCCTCTCCTCTTCATTCGAAGAAGAAACAGTCCAAATAGAAAGGATAATCCTTTTTTTTCTCTCTTCCATTAAAGGTACAGATTGTTACTTTTTCTGTCAAAGGTTCAATGACTGCTGAAAAGCATTTGTGTTCTCAGGTTAATTCAGTAAAGGACACATACTTTTTTTCACCAAGTCTCTAGGTAACCATTTAAAATAAGCAGGCATTGGAGTACACCTATGAAAGCTGCTGCACAGCTTTCATCATTTCAACCTGGCCATCATTTCAGTTTGAGAATGCACATATCAGGTTTACACTTACAAAGTATCGCCAACTGGGGTGAGGATTTTTTAAGTAAATAGATCACAACTAGGACTACGTCAGCACCACATCTGGAGCAGCTTCCACTTTGCACTATGGAACACTCTTGTCCCTCATGCCTGAGTCCACTGTTCTCTTCTGCAGTCCATGGCTTCTGGACCAGAAATCAGGAAAGTAGGGCCCAAAATGAACTCGGGTTTCCTCACGGAGAACAAAAGAATCCTTTTGGGGTCATTTAACATTTAACAGAATTCATTTCACAGAAGTTTAATTAACTTCTGTGAGGACTGCTTTCATCATCTATGTTAATAATAATCACCTAGACTTCTGAGGTGCAAAGAAGTTACTTTAATTTCTCTGTCATGGAGAAGACACTTTCGGGGGTGGTTTTATTTTGTTTTGCTTTTTCCCCTCTGGATTTTTTCAAAAGCTGCAACCATAGCTGATTTGAAAATGCATGTGTAAAGACTTCTGGTTGCTGTTCTGACCAAAAACTAATTGCATCCATCCTGAGTTACAAACACTAGCTTGTTACTAGCCATTACTCAATGACGTCAAGCAGTATTAACATTTCAAAATCTGAGCTCTATTCAATGCTGGTTAGGCAGCAATTACACTGCAGTCTAAAGTTACTGTCAGGAGAAGTCTGGAGAGATGAAGAAAAAAGATTGGAGTATGAGAGAAACTGCTTAACCTTCAGAGATCAAGCTGGAAAAACAGGTGCAGGAAGGCTTTGGATGTATTCCAAACACTGGAGAACTTTAATAATGCCAATATTTTTGAAACTGTGGTATGGCATGACACTCTTTCATTTGGATGCAACATAAGTGGTTGAAGTGCTTACATGCTTGGAAGGGAAATAAGATGTACCACGCCCCATATATCAATATAATTCCACCAATGCTTGAATAGGATTTATTTCACCTGATCTTAGTTATCAAACCAGGTGACTACCTCAGCCACCTAAGGTACCTCCTCTGGCTCCTAGAGAAATAAAATCTTGCAGTGGTGGAAGGGGATAAATACTCATCCTACACTAGGTGAGATGAGATCATTTTCTGAAGTTCCTTATTCTGACTTGCTGACTTTAAGGGCTTTTTTGCTTTTCCAGAGTAGGTATTTCTCTCCATTGACTATAAAGGGATCTTAGGCAGCTAGCTGAGGTGGAGATGGCTGCACTGTGTGAAGTTTCACCTTTTCATGTGAATCCTGACTCCTGTACCTCATATCAGAACTACATGACTGACCAGCAAGAGCTATCTGAGAATGATCTGATGATACCTTCATCTAATGCCCAATACAGTTACTGAAAAGTTCTACAACACCGCAGGAAAGCTTACCAATATTTGCCCAAACAGTTCTTTTTGCTGTATTTTTCAGTGCTGATTCCCAGATATTCTTTCTGCTGCAATACCTAGTTGTATGGAAATAGTTTTCTGTAAATGTCTCATCTGTACCACACCTAGGATTGCAGCCGTTATAGTGCAACAGTCCTACTCTTGATAAATTTCTTAAGGTGAGTGAGAGTCTGTGAAAAAATTTCAGAGAGGTCATCAAACAGTTTACTGTCAAATATTAGATTGTGCTTAGATGCTTAAACTTGAAAATAACCGGTTTTATAATTTGCCTTCTGTTTTTCCAGATTCAAAATACACTCTTTCCAGAGGTGGTCGTTTGGAAAAGTTTCATTCTGTATATTCAACTTTGAGCAGGCAACAGCTGTTCTTTTGTTTAGTTGTCAGCTTTATATCTTTAAGAGAAAGACAGATTGACTGTATCATAAAATATTATCATGATCACAAATTTCATTACTTCAATCTGTGCATATATTGCTGAATTTATAGTTAAATTTCTCTGACAAACAATTCATTAGCATATAACTGACCACAAAAATCAAGCCGTCAATGTAAAACAATCTGTACTATTACAGTTAAATTGTGCAGCAGCTGGGAATGAAGGCAATTAAGGCAATTTTAGATCACTTAACAAATGGACAAATTTAATTAGTACAATAGCAGTAGAACAATTCTTCAAAAGAAAAAAAAGGCAACAACAGCAAAGCAGTTGTAACTCTTTCCATAAATAAGTCACAGTAAAGACAGTCTACTCAGAAGTTTTGCTTTCCTTTATAGCCCTTTTATATTCTTTTATTCATTGCAGGTAGGTTTTGCCAGCTATAAGGCTCAGATTTGTGAAGTGCTGAGCATCCCCGGCTTTCAATGAAACCTGTATGGGGCTCATGAAGAAGTGCAGCTTGAATTTCTCATTAACTGCAAACACACACAGGCACTCAGTCTGCTGTGGAGAAAAGCCAGAACATATTTCATCCTCCAGTAACCAGGAAGAACGGAAGAGTATCTGCTGGGTTGTGCTTTCACAGTCAGGGAGACAAACCACAGCAGGACAAATGGCAAACATTTCAATTCACAGAGAGGACATAGCAATGGCAGCATGAAATGCAACATGTAGAGATGAAGCTGAAATCCAGCCACGCTGATTTATAAAGCGGTGGCATCACAAATCAGCACCATTCAAATCATACTGACAAAAGTGAAGGGCCGAGAAGCAAAAGAAAGTGTAAATGTAACCACAGTTGACCCTTTTGCTTAAAAGATCAAACACAAGAGTCAGTTCTCTGATTTGTACACAGAGTAAAGTCAAGCTGTGAGCTTTTGTCTTTTTGACCTTGTCCTTCTGCTAATGTTCTTGGTTATTGAAGGGATTCATGAAGAGGCTTTAGCTAAGTTTAGACTCCTTGAAAGCAGCTCATTAGCTGTGCTCATCCCTCACTGTGAATTCCCAAAGCACAAAGAAAAACATTCTGCTAAATTTCAAAGGCATTAAAGATAATCCAGCCAGTCTAAGAGGCATTTTCTTTCCAAAGGATAAAACAATGCCACATAGCTTTTGTTGCTGTGTAATTTCTGGCAAAGTTACAGACTGACTGGCTGCAAGGGAGGTCCTCGTGAGCTATCCTTTAGCCAGCCACTGTTGCTTTACCCAGGATGTGCTGTGCCTGCAGCACACAAAGTGTGGCAGGCAGTTCCTTGGAAAGGGTGTTGGCTTTCTACAGAACTTCCAGAAGACAAGATGTCACCCAGTTCCAGAATAAAATTGCATGTAGCCTACGCATTTGTCACACGATAAAATTCTAAAATCTGAGGCTACAAAAGCTCTTGGGCAGCTCTGTTGTTTGAGTACCAAGGCTAAGGAATCCTACCAACGCTCTTACTTCTCAGGCTGTACGAGGAAAAGGGATCAGATGTTTGGCATCTCCAGCTTTGTCTGTATTGCTGAGTTAGATGTTCCCCGAAGCTAACTGGCGAGCACACCCTGCGTCCTTTGCTCACACTGTTGTAAGAGCAGTCCCTGGCAGATGCTGTCCTCCAGATTGTGCCTGGGCATTTCCTGGGGGAGGGCTAGCTGGTGCATGCCAGTGCCATACCAGGGATTATGCAAACAGCAAGTTTGAGCAGCCTCATGTCAGTGCTGGAACCTGTGCCCTAGCCCTGTTTTATTTACCATTAGAGCTTTACTCTCTGTTTCACACTGCCAACTCAATAACTGTGGATGCTGTTCTCTCCTCTCAATGGGATGAACCCTTTAGTAGATGGAAGACAGAGGTCACAGGGTAGCACGCCAGCCCTATGACTAAATTAAGCTAATATTGGATCTCAAGTCAGTGCTAGGGAGGAGTGGGCACAATCTCCAAAAGCAGGAGACGTCTGTGGCCTTGGCTATAACACAGCCACCAAAGTGCCCACCTGAGCTGCCAGCTTCCAAGTCTGCTCTTCATACAGGGCCAACCACAACTTTCTGGAAGCAATTTCAAGGCTCTTTCCCATTAATTTCTGCAGGCACTTAGGCAGAGGAGTGACAACAAAGGAGTCAGTGCAGTGGGAGTAGCTGGGGCTTGTAGCTGCCAGGGCAATGCAAGCACAAGGCAACTGTTCTGCCACTGAATTGTCACTATTCGAAATCAGATCTTTCAGTGGAAAAAAACAAAACTTTCACTGAAATCAGAATCCCACCCTTCGAGCAAGCCCTTAGGTACTGACACTTGAATATTCTATTGTAATAAGCAAAAGAGTTTATGTGGACAAGCTGTTTATTGTCCAAATAAAACCACAGCTGGTTGTTACTTTTTGAACACCCGAGAGCATGAGCTGGAGCAAGTCAGAACAGCTCGCTGACTGAGGTTTAATCACTGCAGACTACAATTACCTAAATGAGGGGATCACACTGCTCTCCTCCTCGCGGCAGCATGTCGCAGCAATTAGCTCAGAGCCCAGAAAGGCCAGTACTGCTGGTGCTGCTGGCACCTCAGGGTTCTCAGCATATCACAGTCAGTCTGACCGACCCACCTGAGGGCATGTCACCATCACCAACAGCAGCAGAGAGCACGGAGGGAGCAGGGGGCTGGATCCTGCACAGAACCCCATGCCCAGGCTGCTGTGCCTCATTGCAGGCTCAGCTGTGACAGCCCAAATGGACTCAGGCCATTCCCTTCTTGGCAGATCATGTCCCATTTGTTGACTAAGAGGATAATTCTGAGGTCTTCAGGCCTGTTTGTGAATCCTGCAGGCTGCCTCACTCACTGCTCAACATATGAGCCTGAGGGCAGCAGCCATGCAGATTTCAGGAGCTGAGCTCAGATACTCCATCCCCAGCAGAAGAGCCAGCAGCCCATGGCACTGAGGACTTGCAGACAGAGATTGCTTGCCACACAGCCAAGCCAGTACAGGGCTGGAAGCTCCAAAGAAGAACACTACCTTTGAAAGAGAAAGGATCTCATCTCCCTCAAGCATATCATCCTTCAGCCAGAAAATTCAGCTGCTCTGTCATTTGAAGACTGCCAGCAACACGCACAGTGCTGCCTGCCCCTGCTCTCAGCCATAGACACTCATCATCACCCAGTTCCCCACACTTGTCCTTCAAGGCTGTGGGGCAGCCATGTGAGCTAATAAAACCCAGAGTTCATCTTCCTGGCTGAACATCTCCCACTTAACAGCTTGAGCCCCTGATTTTCTTAGCAACTACCTGCGCGTCCTGCTGCTGTCTCAGCCCTGTCCTGAGGCTGAGACATTTCATAAAGATTGTTCTGTCCATGTGGCTGGTGAAGTATTGCCGTTATATCCTTCCTGGCACAAAACAAGCATCAGGAGCATGCTTTAAGAACAGAGCAGCAATTGATCTTTAGAAAATTCGACCACTAATATTTCTGTATGCCTAATTTAAGTGGCTGCATCCATACATAGCCAGTAAAAAGAAACAGCCTGCTTTCCAGAGCTGCTCTGTTCCCCTATGGAAGTGCCTTTGCAAGACAGGTGGTTTACAGGGCTGTGCTGTAAAGCTGTTAGCTGATGGCTCTGAAGTTTAGAAGGCTAATGTAACCTGACAGAAATAGGAGTTTTGCAGAGAGCCCACCTCAGAGGAGAAATACTTTATACGAATACACATTGAAACTATATAGAGATTGTTACCTGACCTGGAATATGAGCTGGTGTTTGGAGTCCTATAGATTATTTCTACAGGACAGAGAAATTGATAAAGAAGTCAAACACTTGTATGTGGTCCCATTTATTCTCAATAGCAAGAAGAAGAACACAAGCACTCATGCTCCCTTCACAACACTGATTTAGCAGGGCAACTAATAGACATCTAGTCCTCTTTCCAGCCCCTTCCAGGGAAACGTGACCTTCCTCCATGAAGATTTTACCTGGAGTCCCATGAGTGAGAGCAGCAAAACTTCTTTCTCCTTGACACCAAGCCCCTTCCCTGCTCACCAGGAAGCCCCACATCTCTCTTTTTCTTAGTGTCACACAGCATATGCCTTGTCTTTTCTCTTTTTGCTTGTTCTCCTGCCTTTCTTGCACACAAATATGCCTCAGCATGTGCTCTTTTTTTTCAGGAGACTGATTGTTCCACTCTTCTCTACCCTCAGGGCATAATTATTGCTATCTGAATTGAGTAGTGCCTGTTCTGTCTCCAGTTGTGCCCACAGAAATCATAAGAAAGTTTCTCACAGGCTTCACTGTGCCCTGGGTTAAGACCTCTACCCAGACTCTTCCTTTGTGTGAGATGCCCTTCTCCCATAGATTTCTCAAATATATATATATATATGTGTATATATACATATATTCACCAGCAGCTGTGAAACTGAGTCAGGGCCCAGAATCTGTAAAAATTTATTTTCTGATGAAGAAAGAATTGGGAAAAGTACAGAAATCATTCATAAGTTCCATTTTGGATCAACTCTCTTAATCAGAGAGGAAGATAAAAAAAAATTATTGCTTGAGTGGAACATGTCTGATGTTGGCTTTGTTATAAGGAAAGCTCAGCAAAATAACAAACCAATGAGTAACTATTCAATATTGTACTTGCATGCTCTTCAATATTTTATTTATTCCAGTGAATAGCTAGAATATAATTTATTCTTCCTATGAGACAGAAAATGAGCAAAAGTCAGACAGCAAGCTCTGTTCTTTTAATTCATTAATCTAGTAATCTATATTCCACATTTTTGCAAATCAAATTTATCCTACATAGTAAATACAGCCTGGCAAGACTTCACTTGAGTGTATGTGATTTTACTAATCTCCTTTCAGAAATCCTTGACCACTTGGCTTTTCCACAGACATCAAAGCAGAGATCATGGCAGTTGTCTTCTTATTTTTACTGGGCTGGAAGTGAAATATCTCAAGAGTATAAACTCTGAAATAGAGATGCTCATCTGACAGATTTTGAGATCTTGTAATGGACATCTGGCAGATCATGCAGAATCTATTTCAGATCTCCTCCAAAGCCTCATTTTTGGGCGTATAATGAGATCAAATGCTCCATACACTTCCTTCATTAATTTGGTTTTTTGGTGTTTTTTTCTTTTTTTTTTTTAATGATTTTTACCTCTTTCAAGTCCTCTCTACAAGGTATATTATCATTCATTTTACTGATGTTACCAGACTTGCTTAACTTCTAAATTTTCTAGTAATGCAGCACTCTTTCTCTCGGTTCATCCTGTTTATGCTACATTTTGGAAAAATAAAAAAGAAAAAAAAGTAAAATGTGTAAAGTCATCTTAAGCAAAGTGCAGTTTCTTGCACTGCTTGTTATAGGAAACTCTGCAGCAATTGCCTGTGAACCCAAGAGTCTTTTCAACAGCTGTACACATTTATTAGTGTGAGAGACTTTACATTTGCCTGTACTCAGTGTTTTTAATCTGCTTGTTTGAGAGCACAGATTGGCAAAAGAGCTTCCCATCAGCTTGAAGAATGGTGCACCACAGTGCAGGGTTAGGACAGTGAGTCTGATCCCTCGCTCACACTGTGGAAGTTCTGTGACTACTGAGGTCACCCTGATTTAAATCTGTTTAAACGCAGCTTCAAGTCACACCAAAGGTCCATTCACAGGCCAAAAGAAATGATGCCTCATAAGGCTGCATAAAAGTGCTTCTTTTGCAATTGAAGACTCTGCTAGTCTGGGAATGCATTGACAACATTGCAGATTTTCATACACAGACATCTAAGGTCCCTTCCAACCTGAACCGTTCTATGATCTAGGGAATATCTTCATGTAGATAGGTAGCTGATCACAACTAACCAGCTGTTCCTGCTGTGGTGCACACCGCTCTTTAATCTTACTATTTCACCTGTGTTTAACTTAGCAGCAAACAGATTTGGGAATAATTAATTTATTTTGTTAGCCAAGAAGACTTCTCAGTCAAGTATGACACTTCAGAGGGGACACTCATACAGTCAGTCAGAGGAAGCTGTTTACAATGTCAAAAACAGAAATCAACCTGGGCTGTAGCACTTGTCTTCAGACAATAATTGATTCAAACTTCTTTACAACTTCCCATGTCTTCTCTACATTTCAGCTATTAGGTAAACAGAACTACAGCATATGCAGAACTCTCAAAGTGGTATGAGCTTCCAGGGCTTTTGTTTTGTACATATCAAATAGATCTTTCATACAACTTCTCCAGGCAGCTTTTAATTTGCAAAAAAAAAAAAAATATCACAAGAAAAAAAATTACGAAACTATTAAAACATTTCAACTTAACTAGGTCCCATGTTAAGAGAATCTAGGAAATGGTTTTTCTAGGACCTATTTTCAGAACCAGGCAAAGACAAAAATTTTATATTTCAGCCAGTGTTTAACTCCCATGCGTTTATCACATCTAGAGCCCTCCATACCTGAACTGAATTTGAATTCTTGTTATCATGCAGAGTGAGTAGTTATATGCTTAGCACATCTAAAAAATTGTGGAAACTATTTATAGCTATATGGTAAAGTTATATTAGTACAGTAAGTAAAAGAAAAAAGCTGCAACGTTCATGTTTTTCTGGCATAATGACTGTACTCAGAAATCTATCGATCTTCCTATTTATGAAATTTCTGGATGACTGTTCTTTATCATGGGATATATGCAGTGGTGTTAATGTTATTTCCTTATTTCAGCTCCTAGTCTGCATGTGTCTTCTTCCTAATCATATGCATGATAATTAAAAGGCTGATATGGACTGGCCTTCTTCAGACCTTACAGCTGATGGGTCAAGGCAACACATGCATGTAAATACATAAAGACTAATTCATACTGTAGTACACTTCGGTTATTCTGCTTTAAATAACACATTAGCATTCAGCCAATGGACTTCTTGGCCATTAAAAAGACTTGTTTCATATTGTATTCCACACTGAGATACAGCAGCAGCAGGCTCTTCCTGTCGGTCAAACTGGAAAAAAAAAATGGGCTATGTTAGATTTCAAAGATTAAACAATAATTGGAAGAAAGAGAGGAAAAATTAAAGAGCCTGAAAAAGAAACCATGGTAACTTGGGCAAAGCAGGTACTTGGGGTATCTTTGGCTTGTTTCATGTAGATATGAAGGTCAAAATAAGTCTCGGTTGATAAGTTATTCCAAATAATGATGTGAAGTGGCCAAAACACTTCAAAACTTGCAGAGAAGCTGCACCTCTTAAAGGTCTTCCTGTCTTTCCCACACTCTTGTCTGTTACTCCCTTCCCTTCACTGCCATTCTTCCTCTTTTCTTCCAAGTCATATTCAGCCTGAAATACAGATTAGGTCCCAGTTCAACTTCTGCTCATCGAATACAGAAAAAGAGCAAATGTGTGCACTTTGTTAGTCCTAATTTGTATGAGGGTAGCTGCCTGATTCAGGAGTGTGAATCCCTTGTGGAAAAAGCTACACTGGTATAAATCCACCTAAGGAAGAATCAACATTAGCCATGTTGGTATCAGCAGTTTTAAATGAGAACACCAGTCTTTACTTGGGCAAAATTACTGCAATGAAAGAAAACTAATGTGGGGAAGGCTATTTGTTTCAATGGTGTTGCTTACACGAATAAGCTGCTAAATGTAAAAATAGTTGAGCTGTCTGCTGTTTGAAATGGAACTGCTTCCTTTTGACTAAAAAGCGATCGCTGTGAGTAGCAGAGTAATCACTTTCTCAAGCTGTCCTAATTTTTAAGTGTCATTGAAGCATCCTTAAAAATAATACAGTGTCTCAAAGAACAGCCGCCAGTGATCCTTCTTCACAAAATGCAACTGGACAAACATCTGTTTTTCTCTAACACTCTTATCACTTCTAATTCAAAATTAATACAGTGGTATCCTGCACTACAGCTATACAATCTTGTGTTCCCAGAAGTCAGCACAATTCACTTAGGAACTATGTGACTGGAGTAAGTAAAACCAGTTATAGGGTTGGGGGATAATATTTATCTGGACTTCTGTTGTTGTAGGAAATATTTGTATTTCCAGAAATATTGTGTCAGCTTATAACAAAAATTTCACAATTCCCAATATGATAGGCAATGCCACTGTATGTAAAATAAACCCAAGTGGAGGTGCTGGCAAATTTTATGCCAGGAATGAAAATATTTCTAATGTATCTCTGGGTATTTCTGCTAAATTTGGATATAAGATATTTGGATTTAATGAATACAAAGCACTATAATGTTACACACAAGCAGAGACAGCAGTATATATCAAGTTCCAGTATGTAATACATTTTGGAATCATAGAGTGGATTGGGTTAGAAAGGTCCTTAAAGATTGTCTAGTTCCACCATATGTTCCATTAGTAATATGGACATTTATCTTCCAGAGTACCCATCCTGTTTAGATTAGGTATCTGGTGTTTGATTTTTGAAAGATCATTTCAACAAAGTTGCAAAACCTTCCTACCATTTGTTCACATAACATTTTGCTTCTTGTTTGCAAATCCTGGGATCATTATTTATAGATAAAGGAACTCTGGATTATCACACAGGAATGAGAGAGTTCTTCATCCATTCATAATTTATTCTAGTCCCACTGCTAGTTTTGGCAGTTCAACCATTAGACACAGTCAGACAATAAAAGCTCACAGCACGTTGCGTATCTGTAGAGTTTTACTCTGTTTTTGTAATCTAGGCAACAATATTCTCCAGTTAAGTAGAGGCAAAATCCTGCATACTGTGCAAACATTGCTTTAGGTCAACTGTATGTATTACTTGCTGTTGAAACAAATATAATCCATATATAAGCAGTGACAGAATCTGGTGTTTTATCTCCAAAGATTTTTTCTTAGCTTCACAACAGTGTTCAGATATGAGAAAACAAACAAACCAAAATCCAATTTTTAGAAGATAAATATATTCTTCTCCTCATATATTTTATTGTTGTACCTTGTAAGCATAGCTACACTCAGAAGCCCAAATGATAACTAGCTCTATTGACCAACACACTGACTAGAAGCTGACAGAAGTTATTGGTTAACAGAAGTTATCCCATCAGTGCAGAGGTTAACATCACAGTGTGGTTCTGTTGGTCTCTCTGCTTGTCCTGTTCCTTTTCTAGCAAAGAATTTACTGGGAAATTTTCACAAATAGTTTGACTGCATCTGCTCCTCTTCCGGGTAATTCCCATTTCTAATCTCTAAGAAAAACCATCCTGTGTTTTTACCTGACAATTTTTACCTGACAATTTTCTTCCAAGGGAGAGAGTGCAGTGTGTAGGCAGCTTTTCCGGTTTCCTTGCTGACAGACATTGTGAGTGAGTCCTGGTACCACCCCACCTAACAGGTACTAGAAGACTCTGGAAATCTTGATCCATCCCATTGATTTGAGAGACGGTAATGTAGGCTTCACCACAAAACTCGATTGTTAGTGCTGGATACATGAGGCTTTGTGTCTGTGTGTTACCCATTATCCTTAAAAGGATACATATCTTAAAAGGGTACGTACCCTTAAAAGATACAGAGCACTTTCAACACTAAATGAGAAATACAACTTCTCTTCAGGTTTTGCACTTACTTTAAAGTGCTCTAGAAATGTGGAATGCACAGGCAGGCTTGCAAAATGCATTAAACATTCATATGCAACTTTCCCAGGGGGAAAGAATTACCATTTTTGTTGGGACTTCTACCAAGTAAGGTTAATCCCGCTGTGATGAACTTAAATGTCAGGGAGAAAAATTCAATTTAGGCATTGAGAAAAATTCATTAACGACAGAGATAGTGAACCACTGGATGGATTGCCCAGAGACATTGACTATCCATGCTTGGAAACCTTTGAAAAACAAAAAAGCTATTGCTAAGGCTGATGATGCCTTGGGGCAGACAATCACAGTAGGCAACATTTTGAGGTTACTTTCGTGATCCTCTGTTCCTTAACTTACTACGAGGACTTTCATCAGAAAAGGTCCCCTCAGCCTGGTTTAAGCATGTCCATTGCAACTGAGAACGTGCTGTGAACAGTAGCACAAAACATACTGCAGCAGTAATTGAGATGACCCACAGGAGCCTCAAGCAGCCATGCAGAAGGAGCTGCAACCAAATAAGCATGAGGCACAAGACACAGGGACATATACAATTAGAGTTAAAATAATAATTATGTGAGACTTTCTCCTTTCTCAGTATCAAAAGAGGAAAAAAAGGCGGTGTGTAGATTTTGTAAGAAAGCCACTTGTGTATAGTTAATCATTCTACACTTTCTGCACAGTTAGAGTGCAAGACCCCCTCTGGAAAGTGTTTATTGCATTCAAATATTATCATGAGGTCTTTAATTCAAATCCTTTAGATAAAATGCAGGTGACAAGCGGTCACTATCATGTTGAGAATATTTAGTCCTTTTTGTGGCCAGCTGAGAGAGGGAGATGATTGTCCCTCTCTACTCTGCCTTTGTGAGGTCCCATCTGGTGCCCCCAGCACAAGAAGGATGTGGAGCTGTTGGAGTGGTTCCAGAGGAAGGATATGGAGATGATCTGAGGGCTGGAGCACCTCTCCTATGAGGAAAGGTTGAGGGAGCTGGGATTGTTCAGCCTGGAGAAGAGACCTCATTGTGGCCTTCCAGTACTTGAGGGGAGCTTGCAAGCAGGAGGGAGGCTGGCTTTTTACACAGTCTGATAGGACAAGGTGGAGCAGTTTTAAACTGAAAGAGGGAAAAATTAGGTTAGATGTTAGGAAGAAATTCTTTACTCAGAGGCACTGGCACAGGTTGCCCAGAGGAACTGCGGATATCCCATCCCTGGAGGTGTTCTAGGCCAGGTTGGATGGGGCCCTGGGCAGCCTGATCTGGTGGGTGGCAACTCTGCCCATGGCAGGGGGTTTGAACTAGATGAGCTTTAAGATTCTTTCCAACCTAAGCTGCTCTTTGATTCTATGATTCTATGAATTGAAAAACCATGCATAATTCCTGCTATCTATGTATTCATAGCCTGAACAGATATATTTCCTTACTACTCCAATTGGTAATCTCAGCCAGGAGGTCGAGATTTGAAAGAATCCTGAAAAATTAAATTCTTGGACAAGTGAGTATCATTGGAGGTTTTCGTCATTTCTACTCAAAGTACAATAATAGAATTAAAGAAAAAAGGCTGAAGTACATTTTAAATGGAATGAAAGAGAGGAAAGGAAATAGTGTCTTCTCCTTTTACTGCTGCAAAAGAGAAACAAATAGGCAGGGAGGAATATCAAATTTACATTACCAAGGCAAATAAACACTTTAGCAAACCCTGTGATGCAGAACTCAAGATGTTCTGATCTGATTTAGGCATATAATGCCTAAAAAGATTACATTTAAATGTAGTCTACTTTGAATAACGTTTGATTCAGAGTATGGCAGGCACAGATGGGAATTTTCAGTTTATTTTCCAAGAAAGGATTTCTGACCTGTCTGATGACTGATCTCTAGATAAAGGACTGATTGAAGGAGAACTAGTGTTATGTTTCATGAAAAGTGAAATAATTTCTCAACACCAGCAGAATGCATCTTCAGTGACCAAGAGAGCAGTACAGCTGTGTAGTGACTCATTAACGTATCAATAGCCAAAAAATGTGCTTTTTTTTTCTTTTTTCTTTTTGCTATTTGTACCAGTAATTAAGCTTAAAAAAGACAGAAAGCAACCATCTTTCAGTGAACTATATTCACTTTGGGAGGCTGGTAACCTTCCTATCTTCAAGGTCAGCAGTCTCATTAGCTTTGCAGAGGCTGAGCTGTGGTGAATAAGTCAACTTCACAAAGCCCTCTGAAACTGCAGCTGGTTACAGTATTTCAACACTTAAAAAAAAGACCAAAAAAAAGTTGATAGAGGCTGATCAATAATTGCTACTCCCACAGTAAGCCAGCTGTGACTTATTTTAAACAGAGTAGAGTACACTCAAACAAAACATTTATTTTACTGCATTCCTTTTGAAGTGTCTAGAAATTATGCTGTTGAACAGAGTGGATTTATCTATTTTAGACTGAAAAAAAAGAGGGAAAAAAACACAAAGGAAGCATAATACGTTATTTCTCATAGACTACCTGAATTTATCAGTTGAACAAATAAATAATAAAGCTGTGTATTTTTGCATTTAGAATTACAATATTCTGTATTAATGTATGTGTTAGAGTACATTTGTGCCTGTGACACTGATATATTCAGCTGCATATGGACAATGAATAGAGATACGTAACCTTAATTAGAAATTATATAAATCTAAATAAGTGGACATAATCTGATGTGAGCTGAAGTCATGAAAATGCAGAGTTGCAACAAAAAAAATTTTAAAAATGGCAGGAAGTAGATCTAGAAATCTGACTGAATGGAGTAAAGTCTACTTGACATCATCGGTACCTTTTCTGCTATAATTTTGTTCTTGAAATCCGTATGTGTGCAAACTTCTTGAATGTACATCTATATATGCTTACTGGAATACTCTAGGTTTTTCATGTAGTTTACATCACCATTTGCTGTCATTTTTTTTTTTTAAATGCAGTATTTATAGCCATAACCAGCTAGCTTTCCAAACTTGCACTCCAAAAAACTATTCACACAAATTTTTATGTCCCCCTAATAATCATCAAGGAAATTAAGGTCAACTTTAGCTTCTTCTTCTTATGTTTTCTCACTTTTCTCCCACCTTGGTCATCTCTGCCTCAGAGACTTCTCTTTGCCTGGGTCAGGGCTGAGTCTGAACTCCAAGTCTGTGGCAGAGTGAGTCAGAGAAGGAGACCTCTTTCTCTGCAGACCCTCTGCACTGCACTTGCACTTACTCAACAGAGATTTCTGCATTACTAGAGTACGAGACTTGAAATTCAATATAATGCAACAGAATATATCACTTCACAGCAACATTTTAGTAAGATCTTTCCTTTTATTAATTCATGTACTTTATCAATGACAGTGATTATTGTCTGTTATTATATGTACACATATAAATGAACGGAAAGATAGGGATTTCCTCCTTCTTTCAGTTTGAGTCTCAAGGCTTGTAGTGCCCAGTTTTCCCAAGACAGCTTTCAACACTTCTAGCAGTAAACATTCCCATCAGAAAAGGCTCAGAAAATGAGGGACAAAGCTATCTCTTAAAGTCAGACCAACTTTTGTAGGCAAAACACGTTAGTCTTGGGCACAAGGAAGAATTACCATGTAACACTCATGAGGAAGCATGCAGATGCTCCCACACAGACATCTAAATGCACTTCTGTCATCAAATAGAGGAGAAGGAATTATAGCCTAGAAGATGAGGAGAAATTGTATGGCAGACACCTGGGTGTGCTTCATTAGAAGTCAGCTGTACGTTGTCTGACCAAATCTCCATATCAGCCATGAAAAACTGCAATATCCTGCTAGAACTGAAGAGGGATTCTCTGAACATGATTTCAAAGGCTCCTTTGCTGAACTTGATACTGGATAAATTTCAGCCCCATTTTAACTCTTGCGAAAGAAAACACATTTACGCCCCTGAAACACAGGAATGGGAGTGCAGGCATCAGAAAGCTCCTCCTTGCCGAGTCCCAAGGTTTTTGTGGAAAGGACAACAATGGATTCAGCTGCAGTGAGAACATTGATTCTTAATGTATCACAGAGAATTTGTATGAGTTTCTACCATTACAAAATTTTGCTCCTCTCCATTCTCCACACTCAGCATATTAGCTCACAGGATGCATGGCACAGAATCCTGATAAAATCACATTGATTTGTTATGTACTAAGGTTTTCCAAACACTAACCTGTGAACTTGTGTCAGAGTTAATTTCTTCTGCCAAAGTATTTAATCTAAATGCTGCTATAATTTAATGAGGAAAATGTCAATTTAAAGGTTGCCCAGAAAAGGGTACATATAAATATTTATTCCATGAATCAGAGAGATAACGATATGACAAAGTTGTTCCAATAAAGAAACTGCCAATTGTGCAACCATTTTTCCCTCAATAAGACATCGTGGAATTAGTTGAAAAATCCTCCCAGCCTGAAGTGGAACAACATGTAAGAAAATATGAAAAGTTTAATTACAAAATTCCTCCTTTAGTGGTTTGTTGAAATTATTCAGGGATTTTTTTGAACTTCAGTTGTTTTTTTTGGCATGCAACCTGGATCTGGAGGTTTTATACTCCCTGATACAAGTGGCTGTTGAAAACAGGGCAGAAATAATGAGGACTAAAGCACACGAGCTGAGGCAGGCCTGTTGTTATTTCAACGAAAACTGACAGAAAGAGGAAGGGAATATTTTATGAGTAATCTTTTTCTCATGTTTTGGAATTAAAAAAATACTAGAAATATTGTGTGAAACACCATGAAAGATCACATCAGAACTGTGAAAGCCACACAGTGTGCTGTTCTGGGATATACAAGAAAAAGTTCTGCTGGAAAGAAAGAACACTGCAAAATTTGGATCCAATGTCCCAGTGTCTAAGAGCACAATCCAGAATGTCTGCTTTTAGTACTGCCGGTTTTTTGAAGCTTGAGAGGTGCACACAGCTCCCCAGATCTATGCACACTTTTTCTACTAAGCAAGACAGCGCCAGGCAGTGGTCCACGCACATTCACAGAAGCTGGGGGACAAATGCAGCTCTACTCCTGCAAGGACTCTGGGTGCGCCCAGGTCACAAGGGTTCAGAGTCTTGCTTTATCTTTGCTGACCTGACTGTGCTCCTGCCTGTATGCTGCCTTCATCACAAGGATGCAGGCTATTCTTCCTCACTCTCTCCTGCTTGGCTCCACCTCCCAGCATCATCTCCCCTGAATGCAAGCTTGGGCACTGTCTTGAGAAGAAAAACCACAGCTCAGAAATGCCTCAGAAACACATTTCTCAGTCCCTGGCTAAAGCACAAAACCCACCACATCTCTCAACAGCTCCCTCTCAACAAGAGGGAGCCTCAGTCCCATAGGCATTTGCCATCCTTGAGAGGCCCTCAGCATCTAGCCCTCACCTGGGCAGCAGCCAGAGAGTCACCTCATGAGTAATGGCTGCTCTTGGATCAGCTTCTTTCCCGCAGTCAGAAGCTCCTGGAGCCATGCTAGCAGCTCTGCTTCCTACGAATAATGGCTTTTTTTTTTCTGAAGACAGATGCCTTTGCTAGAAGATGGGGCAGCTCAATGACACAGGGCAGCAGCTGACCCTTCAGGAGCATATGGCAAAAATAGTCGCAGACAGCAGTTCAGCTGCTCAACTGTGTGAGCCATATCTCCACGGAGAGGAAACCATCACCTTCTAAGGTTAGATCCACCTCTGCTTTGTATTCCCTGCACACCTTTTGTTGAATGCAAGGCGACAAAATCCACATGCTGAATTCACATGCCTCAGTTTGAGAACAAGGAGATTGTGAACTGTGTGCTCGTGCTGACAGTGCTTGTGAGGAACAGAGATATCACATTTATCACAGAGATAAATGGGGAGTCCATCTGTGCACCAAACTGCAGCCAGGGAAGGGAGAACTTAGTGGTCCATGCCTTCTGTGATGCTTCTGTTCCCAGGCATGGGGATGAACGAGCACATGGAAACGATAGAGGTGCAGAACAAAGCACTAGCAGTGACCTATAAGGATATCCAGTTACATCTGAATACTGCTGCTACCAGAATCACTCAGAAACACAAGGCTAGCAATCTCCACCAAGACTAAGTACAGCAACAGGAGGCTTTCTGTGTTGTGAATTTTCCACTCTGTTAACCAAACCTCTACAAAACAATGCTGTTAACAAGTAGTTGTGTATTCTCCTCCTTCAATGTCAGCTTCCACCATAAGTACCATTGCTATGAAGTCCACGACTTAAAGAGGTGTTGTTCACTGTGCACAGTAGAGATCAAATCTGACCACAAATGATTTTCTTACCACTTTGTCTAAATCACCACTCTTCACTTCCATTTATAGACTTGCTCTTTTATCGAAGAGAAAGAAAACTCATTTTTAGAGTGACAACAGAACAAATTTTCACCCATTTTCTGTAGTATTAACCTGGAGAAGCTATTGACATCAATAATGCTGAACGTCAAAATAGAAGAAAATCAGGCCCCAGTGGTTCACAAAGGATTTAAAAGGATCACTGGTTCAGAAAATGAAAACTGCAGCTTTGTGCATTACCAACAGTTTCACCTTCCTGCCAGCAAGGCAAGCTTCTTTTTCAAGTCCGTTTTTGAAAATGTCTGTAAAAGGTCAGTGTGCTCTATGCTCAGCCATCTCCGGGTGGGTGTGAGTTAGCAGATACTTTAGGTCAAGCAAACAATGTGAGAGGAATCATTTTGTCTCCTCATCTCCAACATTAAGAAAGGCCTCCCAAATAAAATCCCACTTGTGAGGTTTCGAGCAATCCACCAAACACGCAATTCTTTACTCTTATTATTTGTGAAAAGCCCTACTAATGGATTTCATGTGCTGAAATCAAAACGGTTCACTGGAACATTGCTTAAACTACTGTTCATACATAGAAGTACTTCATGAGGAAGAAAAGTGAATTTTCTGTTTCACAGAGTGCATTTGAACTCTGTACTGACCTGCAGACTTTACACTAAATACTTCCCAGAAAGAAAAAATCCAAACAGTTCCAGCATGAGCAACACGCTGAAACAAACATAGAAGTTCAAGAGCTAACATTAGCTATGTGTATTGTGAACAGCTGTCAAATAAATCATTCCAAACCTCTGGTCTTTAGTCCCACATTTTGTTCCTTTCCAGTTATCATTTTTGTCCATTTTTCAAATTCCCTGTAAAAAAATCAAACAAACACTTCTTTCTTATGAAAGCCAATAAATTTCATGGCTTCTTGCTTCACGTTTCAGCCGCGATGTCACCACTTCATTCAGCCAATTCTGTACCATGTAAGAAATTCATGACTGTTAAAGTTGTCTTAAGTTTTTTATTGCAAGTGAAATATTAACTATGTGATCAGTTAATTTCATTGTCTTTTAACAATTTGATCATAAATTGCTATTAATTTCAAAGAAAACATTTATTGTTCATAAGCATTTGCCATTAAAAAAACATATGAAAGGAACTTCTAATCTATTGGCCATTCACTAGCAAGGTACTTTGAGTATTTAATAGATACTATTCATATTAAAGGATCACTTCCACAACTTCCACTTTCATATTGCAATACAGCTTGGCTACCTATCGGCTACTTGGAATTCCCTTAGAAATATTAAACCTACAGCTCAGGATATTGATACCAAAGCTTTCAGCTTCATCACGTCTCTATAACTAAACAGACCAAATATACCACAGCGTGAGAACTACGCTTCAAAAGTTCTTCGAAGTTTAGAATATAGTTTCTTGACTTGCCTTTCGGGGAATATTTTTAACGTTTTTTATAATCAATGATCTGTTTATAGCATAGACCTGCAAACCAAAGTACAAATTTGCAGACCACTCTAGCAAGCAAATTAATGAGAGACATTACATAAAATGAGATACATTCAGGCAGAACTTCAGCTTTATTTTTGGTGTCACACTCTACTCAAGGAAATCAGTTCTCTTTGGTTTCTGTATATTTAACATCAGAATTTAGCTACTAATACACACAGAGAAAAAAAATGTTAATAACTTCTATCTTCCAGGACTGTAATTGTCCCGAAGAGTACAAAAATACTTGGGCTAGCACATCACTGTTCCAAAACTGTTATAGTGCTTTTAGCTCTACAAAAAGCACTGAACTAATTACATGGTCTTTTTTTCATACTGTGGGGGTTTTCAGTAATCACTGTGCCAGGAGAAGTATCTACATCTATTCACATATAAACCTGCCCGATTCTGCCTAAGTTGTGCAAAAAGAGCCAATCATGTAAGAACGAAAACAAGTAGTAAAAATAATAAAAGGAAAAGCCTGCTCTAGCTACAGAAGGGAATGGGTCCAACATATTTTTTTCTTCTACAGCTTTTAGCAGAAGTCATAAAACACAGAGACGTGGGTGTTCAGCCTGCAGAGAGGCCCCCAGGGCAGCCCTTAGGGCCAGTGGACTCCAGCAACCAGTCTAAACCAGGCAGCACCCATGACTGTCCTTTGCAATGCTCTGCAGCATCCCAAATCCCTGTGCAGGGCTGATAGACGTGACAGAGGATTCACATAAGATCTGCTCATCTCTGAAGCAATAACCAGTGCTCAGCCAGGACAAAACGTGATATTTAAAATGATGCTAAATAATTATACATACAGAAAATTCTGCTTTAACTGTTTTGAGGTTAGACAAATCATCTTTTGGGTTCTGCTGACCGTATTAACTAGATGTCCACTGACTACACTGAGAACTTTAGAAACTTCATGACTTTATGCATATTTACAGATAGATTCCTGTATGCAGATATCTTAATATCTGAACTGAATCCCAGTGTGAATACTTGGGTATAAAGTTTTGAGGCAAAATACTCCCGTAATTAACTCAATTTATACTGCTGAGGCCACTGACAAAAACAGAACTTACCTTTAATTACTCTATTTCTGTAATGTGTTCTGAGATGTTTTGAAGGTGTATAGGGAAATGCAGAATACATCTTGCTCTTATTGTTGGGAAAAAAAAAAACAAAAAACTACAAAACTAAGAAAAGAAATCAAGATCCAGGCCTAAAGTAGAGGATTCAGCCAACCTTTGTAAGGAAGCCATGCTAAGAGAATAAACCATGGTTTGTTTTGTGTTCAAGAACGGCTAGTAGAAAATGGATAGACTTCCCATCTTCCGTGTCCGAGTTGTAAAAAGTTACCTGAGTGCACCTGAGCAGTGTGCACAGTGTGGTTATTGCTTGTCCTTGCTACAACTGCTTGACTGCTAAAACCTGAATGATCTGCAACCTCCTCTGGCCCTCCCTTCCATGTGCTGTCTGAGGTGATGCCAACAAGTCAGACTGCATCTTACATACTCTCTGCCTTACTTCTTTCCTGATAAATCCAATTAAAGACCAAGCAACAGCTTGTCGGTGAAACCCAAAATAAAAGGCTTCACTCTATTTGGGCAGGAACTGCAGCTGCTGTGGGTTAGGGAGCAAGTCAGCCAAGAGGGCTAGCTTTCAACCTGGTGCTGTTTGTGTTTACATGCGAAGTCTAGAGGGTGACGCCAGCGGAGCCAGTCCTTGCCTACCACATACACAAGCCTAGGGAAACAGAGCCCAGACATACACGTTCAGATCTGACTGGTCTGGCAGAAAGCTTCCCATAAGAGGATCATTCTCTTTGGGGAATTTGCATCTCCTTTCCTTACATAAGTTGATCAAAGGAACTGTGATTCACTTAAGATTTGTTCCACTGTAAATAGAACCAAAGCCACAAGCACAAACATTTTACATGTGCTATTTAGCAGTATGTATGCCATATCTCCAGTGTCTTCTGGTCTTTTGCAACTAGTCCAAGATTCATCTACTACTATTTCACATATCTTACTCTATCCTGCTGATCGATAGAAAAAAAAAAAAAAACAGAAGAAGAGTAATGAGCAACAACTGGATATTATAAAGGGCTCCCACTTTTGCTGCTTAATGCATCGTCTGATATGTGTATATTTGCATTACCACGAGGTTTATGAAAATTCAGATGCTGGAATGTGACCTGCATGGCACAGAAGATTTTCTGGTAGATTTACAAGATACCAAAGGATCAGCTCAAATTTGTATAAGATGTAGGTTTAATAAGTGGAAAAACTGAGGTGTAGTTGTGTAATCGCTGATGGCTGGTGCAGGCATGCTCTCATTTCACTACAAGATCTTTGTGCACTGCTGTCTCATGAAAGTAAATATTTCCCCTCTTTAACGTGAGAGACAGTTTTTCCAAACAAACAAGAAACAAAGAAAGCAGTTATCACTTCAGCATTCTATAAATTAGACTGATTTGTAAGCAGACCTTACACTTCGGTCACAGAAGCCAAGATGTGAAGCAGAAAAAACTGCCAGGGCAGAGGCTCCATCTCCATGCCTACGTCCTTGGCACCACTGCTGCCATTTTCTTACATCACGCAGGAGCAGTGGGGCAGCACTTGTCACATGTGTGGAGGAGATGTGCCTGTGAGCCCTACAAAACCCTTTGGCTGGACTGGTGAACTATCTTGTAGTGAGGCACACTTGATTTTGGAAGTAATGTCTAACTAAAGATAACACTGAGGGCAAAGGTAAAGGATCTGTTGCACTGCAATTTAAAATGCTTGGGAAATAAGATCCAGAGAGATGTTGAGTAATACAATTTCCATTCTCTTTTTTTCTGTAGATTTTGTCATTACAAATTCACTAGAAAAAAGGACTATCACAATCAGTTCACTAATTCATTAAGTAAAGCCTTTAGAGTATCAACAACAACTCCAGGAAAGTATCATGTTGTGTTTTAAGCAAAATAAAGGCTAGGATAAAATCTTCAAAAGTGTGCAAGTCTGACAGATGTGTACATGAGATTTTATAGAGCCGTTCAGCAAAAGTAACTGCAGTTCCTAAAATTACAAATGGCAATTTTCCATCCCCAAAGAGATATCATGCAACATCAAGTAACTTTGCTAAAGACCTCCTTGTGACAAATGAAAAGAAAATACAGATTGGAATTCAGCACTTTGGGGGACCTTTCAACAAGTAATATCACTTACTGCTTCACTGCAGAAAATTATGACTTATGAAATTACAATTTATAAAAAATTAAAAGTTGATTCAAAAAGAGTGCTTTAAAATCTTTAGCTATTTCCCAGACAGTCTTAGTGGATGGATTTGGAAACAAGCAGGATAGAGTACATGTGAGGAAAATAAGTATTTTCTCCCCTTTTAGTTACTTAGAGTGGCCATGGGGGACAAACATTAAAATCAGCAAACTTTGTAACTCCTACCTAAAAATCTGGAATGTTTGTCTAAAGAAGTCTTAATCTTTCTGAGGTTATTTGTCGATAAATCTCAGAGCTCTGGAGAAATTCCAGACAGCTGGACGTCAACAGATATGAGAAAGGACTGGTGAAGAAAGATAATATGTGGACTGCTGCTTCAGAGTAACATAGATAATTGGCATGGTGTTTTTTAATCAATGCTTTGAAGTACATAGAAAAGCTTTTCAGGTCAGTTTTAACACTTACAGAATTTGCTGATCTCCTTTTTCCATTCCATCTAGTATATCATTTTCAGATTTGCAATGATTAAAAAAAAAAAGTTAGCAAAACAAACCTTATAAACACAGGTTTGATCTTGACAATGATGGTGACTGTAGACCAATTTACGCAGTTATCTGTGGCAGTGGTTAATTAATTCACTCTGACAAGGGGGAAAAATGATGTGTCTGAAGCTCACTACACTTACGTAAGGTTGCCATGGTGCTTCTACTCCCTGAAAACCAAATCTGAGGGAGAGATCTCGTCCTGAACATACTATCAGTCCAAACCTGCTTGGCTGTCATCACTTTCAGACTCTGTCAATAGCTAGTAATAAGGTGCTTCCATAATTGTCCTTTCTATGCTTATATAAAACATATTTCTGATGTATTTTATATAAAGGGTTATGCACTGAGGTTTACACCACTCCTTGACAGCCTGCAAGGAACATTTAATTCCCAACAGGTAAATGATCTGTTTATTGTGAGTTATCAAGCTACTGATAAGATGTTGTCTGTAATGAATGTTGTGTCTTACTCTGTCTGATATGCCCTTGGGACATCAGCATTTCTAAATCATCTTGAAATCCACAACTTTTTGGAAGATGGCTTAAAACTGTTGATTTTCTTGTTAGAAGACAACCATGGGAATACATCCAACTTGAATGAAGCCCCCAGAGAAAAGGGTAAAATCAAAAAGGTGTGATCTCAGACGACATTCAGATCCAGCAAACGTGATCACAGTGGTAGATGTTTAAAAAAGTCTGGGTCCCTGCTGGCAGAGCTGCATGATCATCAGTAGCTTTTTGGCTAATGGACTAGAGAGCACCTTCAAGTTACTTATCAAAGCATCAGTAGCTGGAAACACATGAGAGCGTCTTCTGTGTAGTTGCGTCAAACATACCAAGCGCTTTATGAAATTTCCTATTTTAGCATGACAATCAGTTCATTTTGGTTTTACTTATGTTTCAAAGCATAGTCTACGTGGCACTGGACAGGTCACAGAGATTTTATTCACAATAGAGACTGTCAGATGGGAATGACCTTTCCCATGTAACATTTCTCACCTGTACACTCCTCACATTGGTAATAATTTTATGGAAGAAAAAAAGTCAATATCCTTTAAATTTTAACAGGTGTAAAATCCTGCTGTTTGCCTGTTCACCCCCAGCTACTTAAAGTCATAAGAAGTATGATGAATCACTTAGGTGAGGAGCTTTAAAATTGTGATATTTTCATGATAGAACTTTGTTTCTCATTTTGCTATATTTGATATCTGAGTTTTGAAGCTTGAGACAAGTGATTGATACATTTTCCCTGCAAGAGCTGGAAACATGCTCTTTTCAATGTCATGTAATTGTGTGAATACACGTTATGAGTTGATGATTTTGAGGACAAACATTAAAATAGAAGTAGTGAGGTTTGGGGGTTTTTGTTTTTTGTCTTTTGTTTTTTAAAGCTTTTAGCAGATTCTCTGTGAAAAATCTCCCTGCTCCAAATCTTCTCATTGAACAAATGTCTACCTAGAATTAGTACTGTCGAATGGTGCCATGAAACATCTGAGGAGTTCTGTGGATTCTTAATCCTTCCTTTTTTCAAATTCTGTATGTATAGCTTAATGCATCTTCTGTTTCCACCTTCACAGGGCTGTTTCTTTCTTTGTGCCAGATTTTGCTTTCTGCTGCATATAATAAAAGAGACATTCCTACTACTACTTTTATTTTCTTTCTTGTCACTTTCCTTAATTGAAATTAAAGAAACCATAGCCTGCAAGAGTATGATTTGTTCCTTGTGCATCGAAACATAATGCCCTACTAGATTATCTCAGTGGGGTGCACTATGACTGCAATGTACCGAAAACATTCTGAAAGAAAAAGTAAATAAACCATCTAGCTTTATGTTAAAAAAATGGAAAATTCCTATTAATATAAAATAAAGCTTGCAAGGAAGATATGCTCCTTGTTCTCCACACTTTATTTTCCACTCAATAAGAAAAGTAGCACTGTGCTGTTTTTTCCTAATCAGTTACCATGTTATCAAAATGATTTTCTCTTCCCTACCATCAAAAAATGTTACAAACAACTTGGAAAATTGGTAATATTACAGCTGCTCCTTGCCATTGCCTTCATATCAGGGTGTATCAATATTATTCGCATAACAGCCTCAGTGTTGTAGGGGACATAGCACTATTCTGAAATTATTACAGATATTTTCCTAATTAAAGAGACATTTTCATCTCCCACATCTGAAATCGGTGTTATCACTGACTGTGACCAATGAAATGATCATTTCAAATTCAGCTGTGAACTTTTGGTAACAGAAACAAGATGGTATATTCTATTTGTCTTCAAAATGCCAACATGGACATCACAGACATAACTCAGGGCCTTTTTGAACAAATAAAGTGCAGAAATGATGAGCCCTACCTCTCTTTCTAAGTTCCTTGTCCTAAGCATAGATACTATTTAGTGACGACTAATACCAGGATGGCTTCCTGTGTACTGTGTTTGACACCCTCTAAAATATATTAATTATATATAACATATAGTATATAATCCATGCTCACAGTATTTCTCATGAGAGGATATCTCTCTGATCCTCACTCTGTCTGCCCTGGCACCTCGTGGAGGCTGTGGCCAGTACTGGAGCCACACAACATGCCAAAGGAGGCAAACAGAGCTAACCCCCGAAGCTGAGCACCAGGGAAATGACAGCCAAGTCCTTCTGCAAATCTTACTGTGACTATATGAATTTCTTGTGTCAATTGTATCACATCTGGGCTGTCACAAATGTTCTGCTGAGGTGTTTGCCTTACCAGAATCATTTCCACTTCTACATGCAGAGAAGTCAATGGTAATTAATCCTGGACATACAGACAAATCTGCTCAAAATGAAGCCATTCCCCACGTTTGGTAGTCTGCTTCCCTAGAGAATGATTGAACTGTTTGGTGAGAGGTAGAAGCCTGTTGTATATTGGGAAGTGCACCAAATATTGCACTAAGATAATTAAACAGACTTAATGAGCCCAGTATTCTCACTCAGCCTTAAGTTCAATGCCAGTTTCTGTTCCGAGGTAACTGTGCCTATGTTAGATACTTAAACATGAATTAGCACGCCTGAAACAAAAGAAGACATCTGTGCTAGTAAGTAAAATGAGTCCAGAGACAAAGCTGCACAGAAAGCCTTGCACCCACATAGACAACTTCTCTTCCCATTCCAGATTGGGTCTTAGCTGTCGGGCTGGGCTGTGTTGTCACGTTCCCCGAACTATACCCAAACCCTGTTTGGGAATGGGTTCATATGATCCAGGTCAAAACCATGCCAGAGACATACTGGCAGTTAGACAGTATGTGTGCACGACTGTGTTCTGCCTTTATATAGCTTACTAACACTGATGCTGTACCTAACTTCAGGAAGACGTATTTTTAAATTAATACATCTGTTCATGGTGTTTCTACCAGCTATAGCTCAAGACTTTGCTAGTTTAAGGTGGCTTGTGCTGCAAAACATGTCCAGGACTATTCTATGGCTGTAAGTACCTGCAGACTGTGTCCATGTTACTGAATTTTCTTACCTTCCAAAACAGAAAGTCCTCATACAAAGTTCTAACTCCCAATGAGTTGTGCTAACCCTTAAATTGTGGCCAGAAATTGCGGCCAGAAATTGCTTGAGAAAGAACTGCTTCACCCAGGTCAAATTTGGCCAAAAAAACACATTCTAACAATTTAACAATAGTGAGCATCTAGTTCCAGGATCCAGAGTTGTACTCTTGTAAAGTTTGATTTATGAGCACAGATGTAGTTAGAGTCTGCTTTTGTCTGTACATATGTCAATACTAGCTATAGGCAGTCCAACATTACACAAGGCAGGCCTTCTTTTAGTAATCTTGGGCAATATCCTATGCTCCAGTCCCACAGAACTACTCCTTCCAAGAATTAACTGTAGTAAAAAAAAAGAAAAAGAGAGAATGTTGACTTTTCCAACACATTTAATTTTCTCTACCCAAGCCTTTGTATTAGCAATGGCGAAATGACATAATGTGTCTTTTATGAAGCTAAATATTTACTTGAATGTTAAAAAATTGAATGGTGCATGTGGCATCTATCACAATAAAATATTTTGAATACACTAACATATAAAAAGAACATCTTTGGAGGCTGCAAATCAAAGTCTAATGAAATCCATGGGAAGATTGCTACAGACTTCAGTAAATGCAGCCTTCAGTTCCAGCAATGTTAAATTTCCAGTAACTCTGTTAACCAAGTGGGAATTCCTCCAGATGTGCAGAAATATGACTGAAAGTCAAATTTAGTCCTAAAAAATTTTTAAATCCACATTAATTATCAGTTACTTTCCTTCCTTATTTCTTCCCATAATCTTACCATTAGACAAGGTAGCTAAGCCTTCAGTTCCTCATTGTGTTGTCTCACGCTTTGAACACAGGATGGCATTCTCTTGGCCTTATTTTATATGTTTATCATTCTTGTCCAGGAAAATACACAAATTACCTTCCTAGCCTGTCTTTAGCATATGCTTCCCTAGTCTACAGACTGCAGTTCCAGAAGGCATGGATTGTGTCCCCTATCACTCTTCCTCTTCCAAACATCTCTCATGCCAAGTATCTTGAATGTCCTGCAGCACTAGATGTCTATGTGTAGGCAAATGAACCAGCACTAGATGTCCAATCCAGATGCAGAAGTCTATCCTGTAGGAGACCTATGTTGGGATTCAGCTGCCTAAGTACAGATTATGCCTACTCACAAGACAAAGAAGGAAGATTAAGCAGATTTTTTTCCATCATCCGGTAGATACAGGAGCTGCTCCCACATTTCTGAGTCAATTACAGAACTTCAATTGAAAATTGCAAAGGTCACTCCTATAATTTAAAATAGAGCGGATTATAATATATTACAGAATATTTCAAACACTTTGTAATCACTAAGGGTGTAGTAATCCCTAATGACTTTCTAAGTAAGAGGATATATTGAGTAAAAATTCAAAACACTTTTCTGGTTCTAGTTCTCTTTAAAGAATGGAATACAGAATGTATTTCCAGACATGCAGACTTTATAAGGGTGAATAATTTTATTTTGGGCCAGAACTACAATCCAAAATGAATTTGATAAACTGCATAAAAGGGATAAAAACTGCATAACACACTTTCCAGGTATGAAAATCTTTTCCCAAAATAAAGATATGGGTCTAAGCGAACACATAATTTTTCAGTGAAGAGTTTGTTGTTGAAACAAATATTAAGATAAATAAAAATCAGAACTGTCGTCCTATAACGTTAGGAATGCCGTACTGACATATACAAACTGAGATACGAATCTTAACACATAATGAAGTAAAATTTCTCTTCTACTCAGCTTAGGTGAGACAACCAAATCTATTTCAGGTGCCTACATTATAGCAAAAGAACAACAAAATCAGACAGTAAAAGCTTTCCACTACAGTTGTTCCACTGGGATGGTGTTTTTTTAGTGTGTGATATTTACCTGTTTCTATTGCCTTAATGTCAGAGATGTTTGCATGGAGGCTGAAGAGGATGTTAAGAATGGTCACTGTGCCAGTAATATTTTCTTCTGACCACTGCTTTTTGTTAGTGAGAGAAAGAGTATAAATATGCCCCATCCCTGGAGGCATTCAAGGCCCGGCTGGATGGGACCCTGGGCAGCCTGACCCAGTGAGTGGCAACCCTGCCTGCAGCATGGGGTAGGAACTGCATGAGCTTTGGGGTTCTTTCCAGCCCAAGCTGTTCTATGATTCTACATAAACCTTGCTCACTAAGTACTTGGTCTTGAACTGGCTAGCCAATGTACTGCCTTCAACAAGCTAAGACTAGAGCTTAAAATGAAGAAGACTGCAAAATTGCTTTCTTTAGCCCAGAAACCCCAAATTCTCAAGAAACTTCCACTAGAACAATCAGCATTAACTATGTTGTACGTTCTTCTCCTCAGCCGAACTCACTGTCCACCTTAATTTTTTATGTTTCAATGGCAGTCATATTAAAAATAGCAATAAATAAATAAATAATGCAGTTCCTTTGAATCCTATTTTTGACATGAAACAGTTTTATCATTCTCCTTCCTAAATGAGCAGATTTCTGATGGATTTTTCTTTGTTCTGGGCTCTGAAGCATGCTTGATCCCTGAGGCGGGGATAAGAGACTCAATGTCATTACCTTTTGTTGTGTGGACCTTTGGCAGCCTGCAGAGAGAGCCAGCTACAATGGAAAATATGTGTCAGAGCACTGAGCATCTCCCTCCATTGTACTGTCTTGAACAAGCCCATTCACTTCTTCTTGCTGCAGTGCACAGTTTTGGACAAAGGAGAGAACCATACTGTGTCGTTACATGGGTACACATATTGCTGGCTTCAAATGTCATGCCATAAATTTCATTCAGCGGCATCCAACTACTTCAATAAAGGCCCAGCTTAACTTCTGAAAACACATCCACTGTGTGTTTGAGATGGAAATGCAGCTAAGTATTAAGCTCTCTTCAGGTGAAGAGGAAGATTATTTGCCTCAGTTGCTATCTCTTTGTTGGGAGTTTAGGGGTGCTCAGCATTTTTCAGATTTTTGTTCAGTAAAAGCACAAAATGTGTAAGTACAGTTCAGCATCATGCACATATCTTCTGTGCTTTGTGGCTGAACACTACATGCAATGGAATCACTGAACTCTGAATAAAATATAGTGCCATATATACTAATTACTCCTTTTTCTCAGTATTTAAATTGGCACACTAAAAGGACAAGTTCTCCATGCACACTGTTACTTTTGCTAATATATTAGCGGATATAGACTCACAATAGTAATACTTTTATCTCCATATATCTTTACAGGAAAATGTATTCAAAACAAAACCAGATTCTGCCCTAAAATTCTCCAAAGCCACTCTGTTCCCAACTGCCTCTTCAAAAAGATGGGCTTGGCAGTATGCTCCAGAGGCTAAAACTGTTGGATACTTTGGACCAAGAAGTTTTTCTGCTCACAATAGCCTGACATATCTGGTCGTGCAATGACCTGAACATTCCCATTGATATTGGCCAGACCCTCACCGCTGTCTTGCATAAACTGTTCCCACCAGAGTTAAAGGAAATGGTTACTAAACAGTTTTTATTAAAAGCCCTGGCAAAGTGTAGGATATTTCACAGAAAGATGATAATCCATTAAGCTTGCAAGTACATGATGGCCATCATTTGCACTTTCTTCAGAATGACAGATGTGAAGGGCACAGTTTCAAAGCAATAAGCAAAGAGGCCCATGCACTTGCTATTTCTTAATGTGTCTATATATGTATATTGGCATATAGATGGATATGAGGAAAGGTTGCAGCCTTGCCCGCACACAAATTAGATCCCTTATGCCTGTTCAGTGAATCCTCAGGCTCAGTCACACAGGGGAAATGTGAGGATGCCTTGCAGTACCCTGAGCTTAATTGCAGCCACACTCAGTTTGAATTATTTCCACTGCTGCATATATAAATCAAATGCAGCCACATACTGGACTATATTAGCAGGAGCACAGTCAGCAAGCAAAGGAAAGTGATTATTCTCTTGTACTCAGCACTTCTGCAGCTGCATCTGGGGTACTGTGGTTTTGGTTTTGGTTCCCAGCACAGCAATGATGAGGAAAACTCAAAGTCCATCAGCAGGCTACTGAACAGTTGAAAATCTGGAGCACCTGATGTACAGAGGGATGCTGAAGGAATTGCATTTGTTTAGCCTGGAGAGGAGAAGGCTGCAGGGAGCCTAGACACAGTCTTCCATTTCTTCCATATCTGAAAGGGAGCTCACAGGAAAGATGGAAGATGCTCTCTTCTCAGAGCTGGAGAGAGAAAGGACAAGAAGAGGCGTAAATTGAAGGAAGGGAAGTTCCTATCAGATATAGGGCAAAAATGCAGAGTGTAATTGGAGCAGACAGCCCAGAGGAAGTGTGAAGTCTCTATCCTTGGAGGCACTGAGAACTCAGGCAGAGTCCTGAACAAACCCGATCTACTGGCAGAGATAGCTCTGCTTTGCCAGGAGTCTGAACCAGGTAACCTGCAAATTTCTCTTGTAGAATGTGTCTTCCCAAGGGTCTCTGATGCTAAGCATTTACCACGGAAATAGACATAGAGAGGCTCATTTGCCTGTTCACTTTCAAAGCAACCACTACGATAGAGCATGAATGATGCACTGAGACAGAACAGAACTTCAGGGGTGAGGTCCCTCGTGTGGCTCAGGAACCAGCACTGTCTCTGCAGATACTTGGTGGATACTAAAACTCTGTGAGTCATAACTATTATCTAATGTTGACTGAGCTACTATGCAAAATATCTGAAATAACAGCAGAAGTCCTTAAAATTAATGAGGATGGGACAGAAGACAGAAAAAAAAAAAAAGAGCAGAAAAATTCTGTCAGGGAGCAGCAAGGGATGGGGCCGGTCTCCAAAGGAAGGAAACGTGGAAGCTGAAGGTGACTGCCCATCAAGCAATGCACTCACTGACCAGGGCTGTCCCACTGCATCAGGGGGCAGGGGCAGTCCTGGACCAGGTGAGGAGGTCATTCAGACCCAGGTCCATCCAGAGACATTGGGACATGAGGACAGAGGTGGCACTGGAAACAAGGCTGTTGCAGAAGTCCAAGATTCACTCAAGAGCTAACAGTGATCAGGGCCATTAAAGCCTATTAGTGCTTTCAGAGCCCTGACAAATTCTTAAAAAAACTTAGCTATCTGATGAGTCAAACCATAACAATGCATTAAAGATATATCTTGCTTAAACCTACATGGCATGTGCCTGTAATTATCAAATCATGTTAAGAAAAGAAATGCTTACTGACTTTGAAGACTATTTGCCATCTTCAACAGAAAAATGACTAATTTGATTTAACAAAATTTTCTACTGCTTAATGAGAAATCAAACACTTGCATCTAGATTTGTCAAGATTCCAAAATTCCTTACCGTCATTTCTTCTGCATTAATAGTGATATCTCACAGGTCAGACCTTTTCACAATAAAATTAGAAACTGTTTGACATCCTGACTTTTTTTCTCTATTCCAGCTTGTGCTTTGTGGCCATGCTTAAAGAGAACTTGAAAATGCTATCTGAGCCAGATTCATTTCAGTGAAGAACACAGCAGATACATTTGACCAGCTGCCACAGAACTCTCAACTTATTTTAGAACAACTTCAGTAATGTTAAATAAGCTTCCTCAGAAACCAGAAACCAATTCTTATACCTAATACCAATAGATTAAATGCATTGGAATCATTTGGAAATGTGACTTACAGTATTCCCTATACATGTCAAAAGAAATGTCACATAGGTTACATGCAGCATTCCCAGTTGTAGAAAGTTCTTACTGTCCCTCCACAGGATATATAGGTTTTCATGATAATCTGGTCCTTGAAGCTGGTCTTCCAATGAGAAAAACACTTTTCACTTTTTATTGCAATCCCTGAAATTTGCGCACGCTATGAATTTCCATGAAACAGGCCTAAACCTCTATCTTTACGGATGGTTCCTTGGTTTTATGAAATCAGTGATAGCATCCTCACAAGATGTCCTGAAAGAATGAAAATTTGTTGAGTCTATGCAGAACTCTTGCCATGAAAATAAAACAATGTTTCCCATCGTAAGATCAAGTTATTGCCAATAAGGATGAGCATATGGGTAATGAGCTCAGAGCTGCTTGAAGTCTCTGCTTACATTTTTGCAACAGCTTTTGTATCATTTTCTTTTAGCAAAGCCCACAAATTGAACCAAGTCTTCAGTGCTCTCAGCAGATAGGAAAACTAGTTTGTCACTTCCTACCTCCTCCGAGCTCTGCTTCGCTGATTACTGTTATTGTTGTTATTAGCGCCCCATGGAGCTGCATGGCACACCACTGCTTTCCGTCTTGAAGGCAGGTACACAACCGATCTAGGGACGGGAGAAGTCTGTGTTCACAGTGGGAGCCAGTGCTCCTGCTGGGATTCTTCAGGTACCACAGAGTACGCCGGTTCCCGAGTCCCCGTGTCACAGCCACACGAGGTCACTAATGAGCCATCTGAAGTGCCTTGCCTCCATGCTGGGCAGGAGTTCCCGGGGTGGAAAGGCAGGGCTCCCAGCTCCCCATGGGTCTCAGCAGCCAGCTGAAGCTGTGGCAGGAGCTCTGCCTCCGCCGGGAGCACTGCATGCTGGTGCCATTGCTTCTTTTCCTTCTGGGCCCCCAAAACATCAGCGTGATGTTCATTCACTGAAACACAGACAGCTTGCAGCAGTGCAGCACAAGTCAGGCTGGCTTTCAATTGTTAAGTTTCTTGTGAACTGAAATCAGCATCTTTTATACAAAATTATTCATCATTCCTGCTTCCTTCAGGACACAAACTAGCATGTTGTTACTTTAAGGTACTGGCATGCTGGAATCTTGATATGTATATTTATTTGAAACAATTCTTGCAATTTCCTAAGATCAGAATCCAAAGGTAAATGACCAGACGCCAGTGAATGAGTCAATGTCCGCTCTACTCATGTTTCAACAAGACAACTCCTTTCAAAGGGAGATTTGTCCCTCTGTGAAGATGGCTGCTTTCCTATATCCAGTCATAGTAGCCTACAGGCAGAGGCTGGAGCTATGCTTTTACTTCCTCCCTACAAAACAAACACAGTTGTCTCACTGTTACTCAGTCTTCTTATTTTCTCTCCTGGATTCTTAGAAATGGCTTTGTCAAATTTTTTTTTTTTATTTTTATTTTTTTGGTCAGTACCATGAGAAGTTTGGCATATCCCTTGGAGAATTTTGTGTTTTCAGCAGCCGGAACTGCCTGGAAAGCACAAATTAAGTCTATAAAAACCATACAAATGCACTGTTATCATTGCTAACCTAGTTTCATAGCAGTTACAAAAGACCTAAAGTTCCTTTATTCCACCATCCTATACCATAGGAAGATCACCTGTACCTGGATTACTCTCGATAGACTCTCTAACTTCTTGAAGTTCTTCAAAGACAGAGATACCATGACCTTCCCCAGGAAGCTTTTCCATCTCCTTTTACTATTCTTACTGCTAGAATACTTACATGGTGTCTAACCTGAATTTTCAGACGTAATTTAAGTCCTTACATTTTGTTGTGTATACATATATATCATAGAGAACAAAATATTTCCTTGATCCTCACTAAAGCTCTTTTCTTGTTTGTAGTCTAACACTTCTTTCCCTACCTTTTTCCTCTGATAGCCCTCTTTTCTTTTGTTTAAATAACCCCAGCTTGTTCAATTTTCCCTCATATGTCATGTTTTCCAGACCTATGGTTCTTTTTTGTCGATCTCCTCCTAAATTTCTTTTTCTCTTCCACTACCTGAAAATCTCTGCTCCTGTGGAAACTAAAACCCACTAATGCTGAGTAAGGAATAAGGATTACTTCCTACATCTTACAAGCTGTCTTTCATCTTCATCTGAATGAAATGTATTAAATATTTAGGTATTATCTGTGTGTCCAGACAAATAGCAAAATAACAAGGCACTTCACTGGTTTTCTTTCATTAGATCTTTCTTAGCCCCAGGTTTTTCTGGCATTCCAGTATTTGAATTACACAAGAAAAACAGAGTGAGGCCCTGGACAAATTCCAATAAATATAAGACAGATTGTAGCACTCAGTATTAATACAGTTGTCAGAGGTTATTCTAAAACCAATACTAAGGAGACATGAAGAGGTTTGAGTTACAAAGACACATCCATAACTACAATTTTTGGTTTAAAAACACATGGAATTTAAATTTTAAAGGTACTGGTTCTCTCCTGGCTGTGTGAGAACTGCATGCATGCAGTTCTGTTGAGAAGGTACTAAATCACTCCAAATTAAATTTAGTGGACTCTGCACCTGGCTTAGGCCCTATATTCCAGTTCATAAGAAAGGGAGTTACCTGAACACATCACTCCCACGTGACTAGAAAAATAAGCCCTTAGGATCTGGTACACCAAAAGAAATATTACTAATGGGACTAGATAACCAACAGTAATGACAGAAATTTTGGCAGCAGTTGAATACAATTTGCAAAATGAATGTTACAAAAAGACATGTCCTCTATTACTTTTGCCAACTTTTTAATTAAAAAATGTGAGTCATACTTCATGTAAACGTGCTTCCTAATTTTACTGACTCACTGGATTCAGTGAGAAGGAAAAGAAACCCGTTATCTGAAAAGCTCACAGACTTTCACATGTTGGTCTAAGGCTCGTGGGCTAGACTTGACAATGGATACTCAAACCTGAGCATCTGACAGCAGGTTCTAGAAATGGGAACTCACAATTTAAATTTAAATTATATATGTAAAGAACTGAATATCTGTAAAGGGGATTTAAGATTAAATGCAATTGCCTACAGAAATATCAGTTACAACATAAATAATTGGCTAAAATATTGTATATAACCAGTATTTAATATTAAATATTCAGTATTTAGTATTTTCACAATAAACAACAGGAATCCACGGGAGTAGATTTTACAAAAGTCTCCCCTTTTCTAAAGCTGGATCTTTGACTGAGAACCATAGGAATGTAGTGACAGTGATCCACAGCTCAGTACCATCTCCTAAGCATAAGCATAGTCATTTTTCTGCTGTCATTAAATACTGCTACTGGACAGTATTTAAAAGACAATTTTCTTTCAAAGAAAAATCAAAGGAACAGAGGTCCAGAAAGCAGGAAGCATGGACATTGTCCCACCCCAGTGGAGTGCTGTAGGAAGGAGGCTGTAAGGTCTACCATTCACAGTTGAAGCTGTGCCACTCTTCAGTGGAGAGGACACTGATGAAATCACAGAGTAGGAAAACAAGACACAGGAACAGAAGTCATGCACATATGAACAAGCAGAAATATAAGCAGGAAGATATACATCACATAGTATTTCCGGTCAGGCATATAGCCTAGTGATTAACGTACTTAGATATAAAAAATCTCCTCCAAGCCCAACTCCCAAGAGAGCAAGCAGAGCTCACCCAGTGGTAGTCCTACATACATTAAATAAAAAGCTCTAGCAGCAAGGACTTAAACCCAGGACTACTCATACTTCCTTATTCCAAGTGTCTTTAATCACCGACTAAAAAAAATGTCTTTCTTTAGTCTAAAAAAAATATTCCCAATTCTAGGGAGCAAGCTACTTCCACAGAAAAAAAAAATCAAAAAATATGTACTTTTTGTTAGTTCCAAAACAGAAGCATGAATGTTATGTAGCTCGGGCCCATGTGTCTGAACATAAACCAGTCCAACAATTAATGTAAGAGATTTCCATGTCACTTTGACTTTTCATCAAAGGTGGAGGACATGTATTTTTACTTGCTGGAATCAAAGGCCATTTACCATGACATAAGCAGCTACATGATATCTTTCTGCTGTTCTGAAAAAACTTCCAGCTAATTGTCATCCATAAATACTACTCCATCTTTCAAGTTATTCATGAAAGTATTTAAAATGCCAAACCTAAAACAGAATTCATGGAACTTTGACTTAGACTTAAAGCTGACTATTTAGGGTAGTCCTATGTTCTCCTATGCAGGAAAAGGGAATTGGTGTTTTTCTCAGAGTCGCATGTGACTCTGAGAGATGCTGTTGCATGCCCTTCAGAGAAACCTGTTGCTGATAAGATAAAGATTTTCTTTCCTGAGATATTGAAGCTTGACAATTGATGACATTGCATCTGTCTTTTCTCTCAGTGCAAACATCAGTAATGGATATACATTTTTAGAATAAGAAGTAAATCTGTTTCTCTTGAACTATCATATTAATAACTGGAATGCAAAACACATTCTGATAGATGTGTACCGGTCCCTACGTATTTTCAAGAAATAAAAAAATAATCCTGAGTAAAAATATCAAACATATCTATTACAGTGTTAATTCTGATTTTGATTGTGATTCCCTTTTATAAAGACAATAATATTTTTTAAATTTTTATGATGGAAAAATAAGCTATAGGCCAACATGCAATTATCAGAAATATTAGTTACAACTTAAATAATTGGCTAAAATACTGTAATTGTGAGAAAAATTTACAGTACAGAGGAAGAAAAATTGGCTAAAGGAAGGTAAAATTATCATTAAGGAAATGCATAGAGATTCAAGAAATTAGAATTTTGAACTTGGTTTTGTTATTGCCTTGGTGTAACTTTCAGCAAGTCACTTAATCTCTTCTGGTTACATTTCACTGATAAAACAAGGATAATAATGTTTCCCTACTTTATAGGAGTGCTAATGAGGATATGCATGGTAGTGAAGAAGGCTATTATATTACTGAGTGATATGGAAAATTCTTGAGGTAATTAAATGAGAATTTGCATTTGTTTTCTTCTTTCAACTAAAGTTTAATGGTTCATTTGTAAGCAACTGAATATTTGTCAACACATGAGATAATGACCTAGCAACCAGATGAGAGAAAACGGCTTAAAATCCATATTCTGTCCTGGCTTTTGCATACTCAGTACTGCGTAGCAGCTTAGCCAAGAAAAAGTTACTGATATGAAAAAAAGGAGATTTTTAGTGAAGTTCTTTCCTGCTTCTGAGGAAAGTATTACATTTTTTCCGAATGCTGATTTTGTAGGAAATGCAAAGCTGACATGGAGTTTGCCTCAGTTAACCTGACAACGGGCAAGTAGTTAAGGTGTGTGCTACCTACCCTTCCTGTCCTGCTGCATGTGCACGAGCTGTAACCAAGCTCTACTGTTGAAAGCTGTACAAGAACAGGTGTTAGTGTAGGGGTACTCTTGAGCTGGAACTCAGTGACACCCTTAGGGAAGACAAAGTACAGAAAAGTGAAGGTAAAGGTTAAACATCCTGTGAAGATGCCTTCACCCTTAGCTAGATCTGAACTACTCGGTAACAAACACAGTTCTTAACATAGGCCAGAGCATCCAAGGGATGCCGAAGCTAATGATTTCCTTATCTTGCAGCGTTCAGAAGATAAGATTCCACGTAAACTGTTCATGAGAACTTATCTTTTTTTTTTATTCCAAAAACGCCCTCTTTGCCTCTGTCTGGCCTAATCTGACTTCCAGCATTTATAAAAGGTCCTGCATTAAATATTATTTTCTGTCTCTCTGTCATTTTTATTATGTTTTTGAGAAAAGGTGAAAGGTATTGACCAGAATAGGGGGTTTTCAGTTCCTGAATTATTACAGAGTCATGTTTGGATAGACTTCTTCCCTTGGACGTTTGGTTTCCGAACTGAAATGGGTAGTGTTTAATCATTGAATAGATAATGGTGAAAAGTGTGGCTGACAACCTTCTTCTTAACTACAGGAAATCTCTACATGCTGGGAATTAACCTCTCATTTTCATCTACTACTGTCAAGGAAGAAAAAATAAAACAGTAAAATATGGAAAATGGCATTAATAATGCAGGGCTTACACTACCCTGCCACCAGTAATGACAGGAAGCCTCTAGCAAACAGGTAGGTCTTTCAGTCTGCTTCAAAGGCAATCACACTGTACCATCTCTTCTTGCTTCTCTGTTAGAATTGAAGTACAAGGAGATTTAGAAAAATGCACTGAAAACGTTCTACAACATGTTGACAGTTACAGTAAGTAATAGCTCAGCGTGCCGACAGCCCAAAGAAAACAAGTTGATCCCAGCCCATTGCTTTTGTGATCTATCTGGTACTGCAGGAGCAAGGAAGGGAGTAAAGCTTCCTTTAAAGATGTAGGATTTTTCCATTGTGGAACAGCTTGTGTGCACTAAGATGAAACTACAGTCTGAACATTAGAGTAATTCTGTTCTGTTCATGAGAGGGTATGATAAAAATCCCACAGCAGTCAAACTACTTTAGTGCTAGGACTTGATTTCACGTAATACAGTACTAGTCACAGCGAATTTTATCTAGAGTAACAAAACCAGTGTTAACAGAGTGACATATCTGCTTCCATATCGTGTGGATAATGTCATTAAGCTCTCTTGCATGTCTGCGCAATGTTTAATTACGCACTGCACGCAGTTCTTTCCAAGCTGTGCTGGGGACCAAATCAAGGCAGATTACTGGGAGGATCTTGTCTGAAGCAGTGTCATTTCCTGAGGGAATAAGGTCTCAGGTGAATGAGGCAGGGTACTTTGGAACAGAAAAGTTGCTCTTTTGTTTTTCCTTTTTGCTTCCAGTCTCTCTTTGTTTCTTCCACAGAGCTCCTGTGTGATGCCAGGTTCCCTTTTAGGTGAGTATTTTACATATGATCATTATGTAGTTGCTTTCTGACTATCTTAAGAGCTGGAGGCTTGACAAAAGTGCTAAATGCTCCTTTCTCACATCCCTGCCAACCAGTTCAGAAGATCTGCTTCGAAGCTGGGAGAACTTTATCCTTTTTCAGACAAAAAAAAAAAAAAAAGTTGTCAGTGTCATTCACCTTGGGTAGAGGACTGTACTTCTCTTTTACTCCATTCTATCTAAAACAGTTTCTTTGTTTCCAGTGAAAATTTCCAAACAAACAAAAAATAGCAGGAGGCTGGCACTTGACACTTAGGCTATGACTGCATTTTGAAATAAAAAACTTCAGAGACACTTCTCTACCACTGAGCAGCCAAGTATCACAAAACAACTGCAGGCACACAGCTATATTTTCTCATGTCTCAAAACAGAATCACCACCATCTGACTGCCTCCTCAGCTTGTGCTGAGCAGGCTGTGCCCAGGCATCACCAGGAGGCTGCTGGTTTGCATGGGACAAAATTCTGCCAGGCTCCAGGCTCACAGTACAGGCAGTGTCCTGGCTGTATTCAGCCTCATGGTGTAGATGTAGTCTAGATGTTTCAGATCTGACAGGTGTAAGTAGAAACATAATGAACAATCAAGAACAGTGCCTGATCACAGAAGTATGATAAATTTGTAATATATGCAGTGGTGCAAGCCAGTACTGATTATCCTGATCTAACCTACTTATTCGTTGGGGGACTTTTTCAGCTGGTATTTTTATATTCTCTTCATGAAGCTGCCACAAGTGTCTTACATCTTTTGATTGATGCACTCTGGGATAGAGTCATTTATTTTTATTTCATCTGAGTATTAAAAAAAGAAACATGAATTTGTGTAAGTAAAAGGGGAGGGGACAACCTTTCATGAAGGGTACAGATTCTAGCAGGGTCTGATGTGATCGAACAAAGGGAAACGGTTTCAAACTAAAACAGAGGCAATTTAGGTTGGACATAAGAAAGCAGTTTGAAGTCTGCCTTCATGTGACAATATAATCTGAAGTGCTGTAGATGATTCACACTCGTTCCAAATATATAGTTCAATACCAGTATTATTAGAAGGATTTATCCATGAAATGACAGTAAAGCCATATATGTATTAAGAACTTCATTAAATCTCTTTCTGAAATGTCTGGTGTTTAGGCGTGGTAATAACAGGATAGCACATTTAACATTAAGCGTTGTAATTCTGGCATTGCTGTTCTTAATACACAGATTGTATTGACCTGCCATAACAAAAATAGCACACACTTGAACAGCACATTTCTCTGTGAAGGATACCTAAACATTTTACAAACTATCCATTATTCTTCACTGCAGATATAAAGGCTTTCTGAATTGCCTCTGGCTTTTGCTCAATGGTAACAGCTCGAGTCAGTCTGAGTTAGGAAATGAAGGATATCATACTACTCAAAGCAGGCAACATATGCAGGATAAAGACAACAGAGTCAAGATCCCAAGCCAGTCCCTGCAACTACTACTTCAGCTTTTTCTGAAAAATGTGTGGATTATTTCAAAAGTAAAATTATTTAGGACCACACTTTTTATCAGACATCCACTTCCACCAGCACAATGGCCTTCTTCTCATTTTGGGGTTCTCGTTCCTTGCTAATTCCTGGGCTGCACTATCACTTCTGGGTTGGAGAGTACTCAAACCTAATACCTGAATAAATGGCTAATGGAGTTGCACTGATGACTGTTTCATGTGAAGGAGAGCAGGATCAGACTTGCAGAGTCATCAGTACTATTTACAAGACTCTGGTTTCTTCTTAATGTTCTGGATTCTCTTGTTGTGATTTGTTAAGAACACAGTATGAAGTGACTTGTAGAAGCTACAAACAACAATGTTACTGAAAAAGATAGCTTACATTACTTGATTTTTTTAATTAGTATTTAAACCTTTTAATTATAACTCCTAAAGAGTGTAAAATACTCAACACATTCCATTATGTTAATATCTTTATGGGCAGATTTTCTAATTCATGTAAGAAGTGACATTACTAAGAATGCACATGTGTAAGTTATTCCAGAGAAAAGGCAGCTTTAAAGCAAAATATCTTTGCTAGATCAAGCCGTGTGACAGTGACCCACAGAAATTAATTAAACTAACCAAGGAAAATCAAAGAAATAATGACTAAATGAAGAAGAAAATATGAAATTGTACATACGACAAATTTGAACAGTGATAGTTTCAAGGAAGCTAGTTATGCAGCTAGCTAAATACAAATTCTTCATTAAGGATAATTGGTATTGTTACATACTCCTCTGCAGCGAAAGTAGACCTGGGATATGGCACACAATTTTAATGAAAAATCAGTATTTCATTTATGATTTTTTTAAAAATCACATTTCATTAGAAGTGATTTTCTGAGGACACCAAGCTAAAGAGCTGTGGCATATGTTTGTACACAAACAAGCCTCTGCAGGTCTTCTTACTAAGTATCTGCATGAGCTCATGTCTAAAAGTCAAATGAAAACCTACTAACAACACAGAAAGTTCATTTTTGTTTCCAGATGAGAGAACATGGTGGGATTTTTGTCTGAGACATCAATCACCACATCAATTAATGGTGTCATTTCAAAACTTACTGAATATGGATGACATTTTGCCAGATTTCTTTCATGTTTGATGCTTACTTGTGAGTGAGGGTCTGTACAACATTTTATATTGTTTCTTTCTTCAAGTTAGTTTATTTTATTTTCCATTCAAGTAAGCAAAGGTCCTCAATAAAGTTTTGGGCCTGACTCTTTAAGATCACTTCATGGCTGACAGAAAACAAGAGATGACACCACAGTCTTGTAACCTTTTCAGTGCTAGACCACACTGATACCTCTCCTAGCCAATCTGTGTTATCTGATTTTGATTTCCAGGGACTATTTTTTACTTGAGGGTTACCAGAATGCAAAGAGCTCCACCACATCTCATACACGTCAGAAATTTGTATTCTGACTTAAAATTTCCAAGAAGCTTATGACATTCAGAAGGAGTGAGAGGACCAAGTTTTTCACTGGAACAAAAGAGTATTTTCTGAAACTCAGCTGAAATCATCAGCTCAGCCAGGTAAGTGAATTTTATTGCCAAGCATGAGAGAGCAGATGTTGCATTTTGTTCCCCCTGTACAGATCTGCCCTCTCAACAGCAAACCCTCCACTCTGAGCCAGCTGAATCTGTGCACAGAAACAGCCTTTGAAGAGCATCAGTAGAACTTCCACAAGAGAAATGCTCTTTATGTTATAACTCCTCAGTTTGGAATTTAACTTCCGTTTTTGGTTCCTTGATGCTCCGTAATGTATTTGTTTCCATGATGTATATACTTAGATAATCTGACATTAAGATTGTATCTTAATCTTCTTGTTTCTTAATACCTCATTAGTTCAAGATGTTTGTTTTTACCTCTATTTTGCTTCAAAATCATCATATTTTAAGCTTGAGCCAGACGAGTTAAAAAATAATTGTGATGCTGCCGAAGTATTTTCCTCTTGTTTCACCACAGATATTCTAGTCCAAGTCCTCAGGTCCCAACACATAGCCTTGGAAAGCCAGTTATGTCCTGCAGGTTCTGGGAACTGGAATATTCTCTGCAAGTTGCAGAGCAACTTTAAAATACTCATACTGCTAAGCAACTACAGGCCTCAAATAAGGCAGCTACATAAGTGAGTATTCGCTAAAAGCCCACTGGCGTCTGAGGGATTTGCATGTGTTTTATGTTTAGCATGTGTTCTGTTGAATCATTGACCTCTGAGATGCACTAGCCTAAGAGTTAATGCGCTGCCTACACCAAAGAAGAGGGTAGCTCATGTAGACGTGTATTCAACATCTCTGCCCTTGCTCAACTTGAAAATCCCCTTCTGTCGAGACACAGAAAGAGTTTCTGCAATATAGCTTTGCGGTGCTTAGGAGAGTCTTTTTAGTCTTCCCAGACACTCTAGATTTTCTGCCTTCCCTAGTGAAGGATCATTTGAGCTTTACCACAAGTCTTCTGCTCTGACTGGATGTTTCAGGAAAGGTGATCAGGCAGAATCTGTCTCATATACAGACACATTATTCAACAAGAAAATTATTCCTGTCTGAAAGAAGACAGAAAATAAGCAGATGTTATCATCGAGAATCAAATGGAGATATGTCACACATAGGCTCACATTAGGATGTTTTTTCTCTCTCTGTGCACTGTTGCCACCAAGAAACTTACCATGCCTTATAAATACTTCTTAAGGATGGAAAAAAGAGGCAGTATAAGGAACCTGACATGACTGCAAAATCATTTTCATAGGCTTTGGAAACTGCACATTACAAAACAATAATAATAATAATAGGATATTTTTATTTTTTCTTTAGATAAAAGCGTATCCAAGGACACTTCTGGAAAGGCAGGGTTGATACAACACAATTTTACCAGATTTAGATGTTAAGTGCTTTGAATATGAAGAAATGCTTATAAGAGTTAAGAATGATTATTACTGCACATTCATAAAAAAGTCCCTTCTTTCTCAACAATACTAATAGCATCTGCAGTGCTGAGACTCATAAAGCATTACTGTTGGCTTCTAGGATAATTTATAGGACTATTGTAACAGAGAGAGGTACCTTAGCATAGCTCTGGGAGTCAGCAATTCCTCCCTTCTGATCTGGGCCCTGATACAAAATTTTCTTTATAGCCTTGAGCTGTTCACTTAATCTTTCTGCCTTGTATTCCACATTCATGAATTATGAAGTTACCATATTCACCTAACAGTAAAGAAAGGTCACTGCTTCTCTCCTCCAAAAATATTTCCCTTAGGACAAACCTCACCTCATAGTCACATGAGAACCAGAATTTATCCTGTGGACTTTAAACCTTTGAGACTGGTTTAGAAGTTTGCCTGGTCTTAGTGATACGGAATTTCTCTCCACAGAATTACCCACTGACAAGCTCAAAACCTGAATCCTGAGTACACATACTATCACATACACATACTATCTGTCCATAGCATAGACCTGAATAGAGATAAAGTGGATGCTTAGCAAGCTCTTGTTTGAAAGTAGGAGGAAGAGTACACTTAAAAGACAATATAGATGCAGCTTGTGCAGTTTGGAAGACACCTTCAGTGCCTAACTTCCAAATCTGTATTCTGCTGTGTGATTTTATACCAAAAAAGCATGTAGCTCACACACACATACACAAAGACAGACATATGTATATAATACATATGCATATTTGAGGATCTTTTTATGTTCTTTTATTGTGAAGCCCTGAGCATTGCTCTAGTTTTCATCCTGCAGAAAACTGCAGCAAGCTAGTGTAGTCTATGTCCAGTTTGTTTTACAGGAAAATCGTCCACAGCCCACAAGAACATTCTACAAAAGAAATAGGATTTATTTTCTTTCAAAATAGTAGCAGTATTAAAAGGATGGATATATTTGTGTCCATAAACTAGAAAGTTTATTTTGTCCATGTTTTGGCAATCCTTTAAGAGCCATTGCTTCCATTTCATAACAGTCCTTAGTTCCCATTTACTGTAAGGATGGTGCTGTGGTATCACAGAACTAATGACTTATCAGCACACATATCACATTGACATTTAAAACTCTCAAATGGCAGTGTATCTGGGACGGAGAAGTTTATCATAGAAACTACTACAACGAGAAAGACGTGTTTGGAGAAATTATTCTTAAATCAATGAGCAGAGAGGAACGGGGAAGTTTCCCTGACTAACTGTGAATTCCCATACAGACACAGCAACACTACCTCCCCAACATGGTATCCCAAGTGCATCCGGACAGGAAAAGGAGCCAGCATCAAAAATTCACAACCTTCTCCCCCTCTGCACTGGCTAATGACATCAGCCAAACACATAGGCTTGGACCATTGCGAAAGGAGAAGAGCAGCTGCTATCTCTCCTCCCAAGCTAATGACACAATAGCATCTCTCTGTGGTCTTTCAGGGGTTTTCTTTGGCTTTTTTTTTTAAGATTATATGAATCATATAGAGCACTGGCTACCACTCTCTGCGGCAGAGCTGGAAATGAAAATGCGATTTGTAAATTCTACATATGTATTTGATCATAAAACAAAACTGCTCTCAAACTTTATGCATACACTCATTTGCTCAGAAAGCAGAGAAGCAAAGGAGTAGAGGCTTTGACCTTCAAACCAGTCAGTAAAAGTTACATGTAACCTTTCCCTAGATTGCTGAAAGTCTAAAAAAAAATGTATCTTTATGTGAGGGCACATTCTAACTCCAAGTAACATTAAGCTCCTCAAACATAGGCGTTTATATCAGAATTTCTTTAGGTTCTGTGTCTTGCTAGAGGAAATATATGTTACTCTAAATATGGTTTTTAATTGTTCTAATTTCATACAAAAACGTTATTATTCTCTTTATTATAGTTATTCTACTCGTTCCTTAAATTGTTTATTTTTACTGTTTGAGAAAACTAATATTTCTAATGTGTACTGTTGCCACCTAGTGTCAAGAAACAGCAGTGTATGTAAAGTTCTATTTTCCATGTAATGAGGTTAGAGCATACATTTTTATACACCTCCATTAATCTTCAAATTAGTTTAATACTCCTCTGTATCCATTCTTTTCAGCTTATCAACCATGTGTGATGAAGACCATCAAGTTTCTACCATGACTACTGCACAATTTCTTCAAGTTCAGCTAGGAGTCAGTACTTGTGATTTCAGTTCTGCTACCTGGGCATGGTGCACCATTTGGGAACTATGGTGGAAACTGAAATTGTTTCTCAAGAATTGGAATGGATAAGGCATATCCTGCAGATGATCACGGAGGGATTAAATATCACCTAACTATATGTGTTTACTGCACGGACATTTAACTTTTACGGTCCCTCTCCAGTCACTGGAAAGACATGAGCACTTTCAGGCAACAATTCATCTCACCCTGAAGTAAACATGTAAAACAGGTAAAAGCATTGATGTGCCTTTAAATCACCCATTTCGTTGAGTATATAAGTAGCAGTACCTTGTAAGCTCACACAAGAACAAGCATCACCCATAAGCATGTGAGTCCAGCTCCTGGCCTCACAGAGGACCACCCAAAATTCAATCCCTATGAGAGCACTGTCCAAACATTCTTTGAACTCCAGCAGCTTGCGGCCTGTTCCGGTGCCTAGGATCAGGTGACAATATTTACAATGGAGACGGCAAAATCAAATGAGACAAATCCTACCTTAACTCTCTCTCATGAGGTCTGGAAAAAAATTTGCTAACTGTCTAAATTGGGACTTGGGCCTCTCATTTAAATAGTCCTGTTCTGAATATTCCTCATAAATGGTAATGAGATTTTGGAGCTATATGCTCACTGAGGGCACGTAGTATCTTCTAAATCTTTTCTAATCACTTCAAAAGAGATCTACAGAACACTGGAGGAGCAAGGACAATTTGATTACATAACTGATTAAAGTGAAGATACAGCAAAGCTGCCAAGACAATTCCATTAGGCCTGGAACCCTGAAGCACAATTCAATCCAATCCAATAATTCATTATAACAGCAAATAACTAGAGAAAAGGGATACAGTTGTGGCATTTTCCTGTAATATTCAGAAAAACAGCACACAGGTTTTTCAGCTTTTGAAGCCAGCGTTTTCATAGAATTGTATCCACATTAAAAGGAATTTTTTTGGCTCACTGTAATCCACTGGAGTCTTGCCATTGATTTCAGTGAGATCAGGACCACATTCTCAGTGTTACTGCTGCCTGCTCTATCAACTAGCTAAAACTTATGGAGCACAATGACACACAAAGGAGCATATGAGGTGAAAGCTTAAGTCAAAAGAGAAAGTGTCTTGGAAAGAGTAAGATTCAAGGAACGTGCAACTTTTTCCTCTCTTTTCATAAAGTGTTCCTGTCTGACTGTTAAATGTACACTCCCAGGTCTCATAATTCCTGTGACTCTCCTGTACACGTTTAAATTTCTGTACTGCAGTTAGCTGTGCTTCCATATGGCACAGCAGTGGCACTTAGTTGCTGTGATTAACTCTAAGGATTGGCTGAGAAGGTAAATGAAAAGGCATGCTTTCTGCTGAAGCAATTTGTCAGTGAAATACCGCAAGCCATATGTTTCTCTGTCTTCTTCCAAATATTTGTGCTGATGTTGCTGAAAGGTGATTTCATCCAAGGAAAAGAAGATGCATGATAGATTATGCTGTGATGGATTAGCGAAAGTATATAGCACTTGCCTAATGTGTTTCCATCCTCCAAATTCCATGCTTTATGCTCACTGAAGTGCTGCTGCTGCTGGAATTAATCAGTCTGTTCCTTCCCACCAGCACTGCCAGTACTGGCCCATTACATTCTTGCTTTGTTGGAACTGTGAAGGTTGTGCTAACATCTCTTTTGATGGATTTTATGCTCAAAGTATGTGCATATTACATAAAATTGTAAAAATGAAACAAAACAACAAAAAAAAAACAACAGTTTAGTACAAGTACTGCATTAAATTAAATTGATAGCCTCAAGTAAGGGTAAGTTATTTCTAACTGGTTTTAATTCAGTAAGATTTCTGATTGAAAAAATAAAATAAATTCTCCAGCCTGGTACAGACTTATTTGAAATTTTTTCTCTATCTCTTTGTAACAAACCTGCTTGTTCTTTTTCTACCACACATATTGGCAACAATACAATAAAAAGGGGGCAAGGATGCACTGGTCTTAAGTGACAAGAATAATAGATTGTGCTCTGTCACTTGTCTCATTCTTCTTTCACCCAGAGGAAAATTCTGTTAATTTCTTAATTTAATTTGCTATAAGCAAATGTGCAGGAAGCTCAACTCTCTTAGCATTCAAGAAGACTGCCAAACTAGAACATGTCAAGCTTTGCACCAGGTGTCTTGGCATGATTTTCATGAGACCTGGTGCGAAGTCTGGTTCTTGGCATGTTCTGGTCCTATGATCCCATGCACAGCACTTAGAGGTGCATGTACTAGAAGTGTGGGTGACGGAGCACTGGCACAGGTTGCCCAGAGGCTGTGGAGTCTCCTCCCTGGAGATCTTCAGAAGCAGCCTGGATGTGGTGTTGGGCACCCTGCTCTGGGTGTCCCTGCTGGAGCAGGGGCTGGGCCAGGTGGATGCAGAGGGCCCTTCCAACCTCTGCCAGTCTGTGACTCCGTGACACTGTGACGTGCAGCTGCCATGGAAGCCATGGGATGTGATTGATGCTGAGTTGACAAACCAATGGGAGCTATTTTAAGAATACATAGGCTAAATCTTCTTGTCCCCATATCCATAAATATTGGGATCAATAACCTGGGATTTCAACTGATCCTGCGTGCAGATATTTTGGCAAACAGCTCTTCCAGTCTGTTAGATCCATAATGTTAAAGAATAACATATCCTGTATCCAAAAGATGATGCAGAGCCTACTTAATATGTTTCAGAATGGGGCCAGTCTTCACCCTGACAAATTCTAACCAAAGTTATAGCAGCATCACTTTATTCCAGTTAGGATTTACACTCCCTAACACCAGTAGTGTCATATAACAAGCAGGTGACTATCAAAGGAATAAACATTTAAAATTCTAGTTATATCCAGATGAAAATTCATCTTTCACTGCAGGAACTCAACCTAGTACAGCTTTAAGGGTTAAAAACCACTTTCACCATTTCCCTCTTCTCTATTCTATGCCAAATACACTTGGTAGAAATCCCAGCTCTGGAGCTGAAAGATCTAGCACCTATAATGTAAATGACTTGTTCCTTCATATTTTTTATTTAATTACATGTATAAAATATTATTAATGTACAAAATAGACATACAAAAATAGTATATGGCATACATTTACATTTAAGAACTGTCAGCAAATTTAATCAGGAAATGATCTCTTTAATACAGATGAACACAGGAAAGTGATTACCTTCTTTAATTCAGCAACAACTTTTAATATCCTTCAGACATGTAAATCAGAATGATGTGATAACTGCAATGATCAATAGGTAACCGCTGCATCATCCCAAAGCTGAAGAATTAATGTAAGGGTAGAAGTTAGCAGCAACAATTAATTACTATTACAACCACAGTACATAGCACAAACATGAATATGTTCTTTTAAACATACTGATATACATAAACGTGATGAAGACCACCTAGAACAGAATTCTACAGTGTGCAGTTCTGTTGCCATGATTTAGGCAAAATTCCTTTCAGCTTCAGTTTAGCTTTTGCGAGTGCATGACAGAAGTGGACATTTATAAGTCACAGAAGATAAAGAATGTGGCTGGGCCACCTTTAATCAAGTTAGCTATATATTAATCAAACTGGCTACAACTTTTCTGCTCTTCAAGTGATCCAAATTCCAGTCTCTTGTTAAGATCTGCTGTTAGTAATAAGGAATGACTGCTAACTTCTCCTTTTACATAAATTCTTCAGCTTTGGCTGAGATAAACACCTGCATACAGACAATTAGAGACAGCACATCTTTCTGATTTACTTACTGCTTTTACATGCAGCCTTGCATTCTGATTGTTAAGGATCCTTAACAGTTCTCCTTCAGGTTGTCTTTTCTACCAGATGCCATGACTGCAAAAGCAGCTGGAACATCCACAGGCAGCAGAGTGCCAGATTCACACAACAGGTGATGTGCTCCACAGGATGTTTTAAGCACTGTACACACTCAAAGCTTCCTTTAGGGGATACTAGTGACATATGCTAGAGACAATCTGAGATGCTTGTTACATTATTCAGATGTAGAAGAATGCCATTTTGTCCTGAAATTGATTTCCCAAGATGTCTCAGATGACAATGGGAATGAAGCCATTGCATACAACTTTATTATTACTATCATTTTCAAAGGATGCACAGGATGATACAGATGCCAAACACCTGTTCAAAACAAACAAACAAACAAAAACCAGACAATGGAGGGACAACATTGGTCCATGGCAGGCTTTTTCTCAGGTCAAAACTGGAAAGAGCAAAATCCTCCACAGAATCCAGGAGCCAAGTGAAAGAAGATGATAGGCCACCAGCCCACAGCGGTCTACTGTGTGTGCACAAGTTCTCCAGTTTTTACTGAGGAGACGTGTGGGATGTGCAGTGCCTGAAACCTAGAAAGTGAAGGTAGAAAGTAAGAAGCAGAAGCATAGAAGAAAAATGAGAATCAAGGAACCATGGCTCCTGTTCATTTCTCAGTTTTAAAGCCATTTATATACTCTTTGCGTACAAAGAGTTGATCAGTAAAAGTTACATTCATATGACTAGAGTGCTTGAAGGAAAAAATATGTTAAGTGATTCTTGGTTCTAGATGATAGGATAACTATATGCCTAGCTATGCAAAGTTGGTCTAAATAGCATGCCCGATGCTATCAGCAGGACTATGCACTTTGTTTATGGGTATTTGCTAGCATAAATTTCCAACTTGAAAGGTACATTGCTCACTTCCTGCTGCTTCTCTAGTCTAGTATGGGTGTTAATGAGTCAGATTCATCTTAATAGGCTTTTAAAATGATTTAATTATTTCAATATTGCTTTGTGTTTCAAATAATGAATGAAATCTACGTGTCTTCCAGCTCTATGAGTTGTAAAAAGAATTTTGCTATGCACAAGACTTCGGCTGTTTCCTAAAAATTCCTATATCTCTCCATAGATTTTCTACCTAATATATCTATAAAGTCATAACCAAAATTTCCAACAAGTAAATGAAGAAAGGTATACTCAGAATTAATTGTTTTAAACCTTGCTGACAACTGGATAAAGAGACTGCCAAGGAGTCCCACATTGTGAAGCAGAATGCAGAAACTTATTTGTGATTCTGAAAAAGGGAAAAAAATAAACTAACCTGAGATTTTCCCAGATCTTTCACGACTGTTTCTCATACTAGATTGGCTCTGAATTTAGCTATAAACTTTACAATTGCACTGGCATATATGTAGTTTCTTTTCTCCTGTATAAACAAGCCTTGTTCATTTCCTGCGAATTAAAGGTCAAAATCCTCCTCAACTCCCACCTGTGGTGATGGTACTTAAGAAAGGCTGTCATGCAAAGTGGTGTTCACATTAATACAGTAAGCAAAGAACAAATAACCAAATGCAGGAAGTTAAACCCATAAAGCCTTACTGGAGAAACTCACAATAACAGTAAAAAGCCAACATTTCAGATTCTTCAGTGGACAATGTGAATTTGGGGAATGTAATTAAATGGTGAGCAAGACTGTGAGTAAGGGCCATAAATGTATATCATGCTCCAATTTCACAAGATACACAACTTTATAAGAGTTTCTCTGTTTAGCACTATCAAAGGAACCTTTCACAATCACAGATCATTAGGACTACTAACTAGGGCTGCTAATTATGAGGTTTAGAATTACTGATCGTGTACTAACCTGTGGCAGATTTCTGAGTAGCTAAATTACCTGTAGATACAGCAACCTATATAACAATCAACCTTCAGGTTTTAGGCTTATTCATTTGAATCATTCATCTTCGCATCTTTCCAAGAAAGGAGAAAACTATTCTGAAATCCACTGCTATAATATGTTATCAGCTTTGTCATCTTGTTTCGTCACTGGGTCAGGCTGCTATTCCATTGATGCCATTCTCTTTCAACAAAACTGCAAATCACTCTAACAGAAACAAATAACAATATGTAAATTATAAACACCATTTATTTCTCATAAAAGCTTAATAGGAGGGCACAAAGACTAGGAAAAAAACTAATTGACAGCTGCTGTGAGGAGGTGATGAACTTAAGATGTGCCATGTGATAGTGGCTCCCTTTGGCTAAAGCCAGAAACAGCTTTGAGCTCAAGAATGACAGTGTTTTTGAAGATAAAGCCATCATAACTCAGAAAGAAGAAAGTGAATAATGGGAGGTTTCAGAGGCATTTCTGGATGCACCTGAAAGGGATGCAATCATAAACTGTATCCATCTACCTGTCACTGTTAATGGCTGCAATAACACATATCAGAGAAAATAGCCATTAAAAACCAATTTGATACACAAAGAGTCTCTGATGACTCAATGCCCCAAAGCCACCAAAACATCACTTCTTGTCAAAAAGTCACACGGTTTTGTTCTTGTTTTAAATCTTAGAATGAGGTAATAAACATAACCCAGGGCACTAACTACCTTTGTAATAAAAAATGAACATCAGGGCAAAGCGTGCATCCCACAGAAGCAGACACACTCGCCAGCAGAATTTACAATGCTCCAGTGTTCAATATCTGATTATCCCCAAACCCTAATTCTGTTGTCTACCTCTGTAGAAATAACTGTTTTATCACAGAAATTCTGTTCTTCTCTTTGTCTCTACCTGTTTCTAGACTCCTCTCCTCATTTACCCTTTCAAAATTGCAAGAACATAATACACAGAAATTGGTAACTACCAAAACTTCAAGACATTAAGCCATTCAATTCAACATTCAAAATTTCCCAGAGAAAATCTCCAGTAAGAATGGAAGACTCTCCAGTTCTGAAAAATAACATAGATACAGAATCAAAGTAGCTCTAGTAAGAAACTGGCTAGCTCATTTTAGAAATAAATCTGGATTCTGCTTTTGTCAGGGGAGAGACAGAGGTTTTTTATTGTAGAGTACCTTTTCTCTTTCCTTACCATGCACATGCAGTTCACTTCAGAAAGCAAACCTGAGACAGGACACTTACGAAACTAGAACGACATTTCATTGACATCAGCAAGCTACAATGCAACAACTGAGTGTACATGCAAATGAAGAACTCATTTAGTTTTACCTTACTCTAAGTTTAAGTTCTGCATCTCAAGTAGATGAACTATTTAGACTAAAATGTTTGTTGGCTTCCATTACATTTTTTGATAAATCAGAGAGCCTGATTCTGTTCTCACACAGCCATGAGAAAGACAACATAAATCGATTACCAAAATTATTATTTAGGAGTATAAGCACAAGCAGAGTAAAGCTCATTAATTTTCTTTCTTTAGAATGCTTTCTTTTTATTCTGCTATTGAGATAAAGATATCTCACAGAATTATTGGTTTAGCTTTTTTTTTTTAATGCAAATCCATTAAACAGTGGTTATTTCACAGACAAATTTCTAGATAGAAGCGTAATGTGGACGGGCATTTTAATTATGGTTAGATATGTAAAACAAGATCAGTAGGGAATTTCACTCTGTTTTTCAGAATACTTCTCCAAGGTCATTTTTGATTCTTAACATGATTTTCCTATTCCTAGAGATTCTCCCAGATTCCTATTTTCTACCAGTTTACCAGGCATACATTCCAGCACACTAAAGAGAATACGTTAATTCCAGATTTTTCCGTTAGAAGTTGAATTTATAAGCTTTAATTTCTTGTTTCTGTTTTTCTCTTTTTAATTAGAAAAAAAAATAAAAAGAGACTGTAGATTAAATTAGAAAAATTAAAAAGAAACTGTAGATTTTATAATTTGCCCTTTTGCCATATTTCCCCAATCACCCATGTTTTCTACATAATTGCTAGTATGTTTGAGATTGTTTACTGTGTGCATAACCTATCAGGTCCAGCCAAACTGATGAGCATCCAATCTCTCCTCAATTTCTCTCCAATTTCTCTCCCATCCTCTGGCAATCTACTCTTTGCACGTAGCAGCTCAGTTAGCCATCTCCTTTAGTTGCACATTTCAGCAAACACCAGTGCATAACACTTTGTAGAACAGTAAAGTAGTATTTTACTTAGCCTTCCTCTTACCTCTAGCAGTTCTCATTCAGTTCCCTGCAGTAAGATTTAACTATATCACAAAGTCTCTCCCATACACTGATTAAGCTTCTCTTGAAAATTAATTAGATAGCTCTGTTCCAATTCTTCCTATGGGAAAACCTGAGGGGGAGACGAAAAGAAGGGGAACCTCTTTTCTATACAGGTTAGATATATTCACATTTCTAAATTAATTTTATGTCTATTTTAATCATTATAACATTGTCTTTAGTTTTGATTTGTTTCCTCAAGCTGTATGTCCCTAGCTTTTGCAGCAGCAATCACTTTCTCTTATGAACACATTTGAAATCATTAATCTAAAACAAACTATTGGTTCTGTGGATCCATACAAATAAGGTGCAAACAGCTGGTAACTTACCAGTACAGTAAGTCTTCTTTCTAAATTTAATTTAGCTTGGTTTGGTTTCATTTTTCTGAATAAATGCTTCATGTAGAAGGTTAGAAAATCTCTCACCATCCTTCTTTAGCACAAAAGCAACAATCTTCACTTTTTAAAGTCATTTCTTACTAATTTCTATAGTTTGAGCTACCACAAAAATCAACCATACAGCAATTTCCTAAACTAATTTATTTATTCTCTTAGTCACCTCACTTATATAACCAAAGCTCATATTTTCTGAAAAATGAAAATTTCTTTTCCAAATCTCAGTTTTGATCTCAGATTTCCCCCACTGTGAATGCCTTAGCTGCAGTATCCAACCTGTCATTGATCAAACAGTGTAATTTCTGTCAGTGTCCTGGAGCTTTCAATTAAAGATCTGTCTCAAGATACGATACACGCTGTTTTCCAGATTGTTTCTCTGGAGTTTAACTAATGTTCTTCATTGTGACACTGAAACTTTTATTTCTCTCTTAGTGTTATTTCCTAGTAAACTGATATCATTTTTTTTCTTAGAATAATTACTAGTTTTCAAAAGTCTTTGCCCTACACTATGTACTGTTTCTTCCAATCAAAATGTTTTTACAATCAACTGTGAATTACTGTATAATAAAACATCTTTCACGTTAACATTTGACATCCAACATTGTTTGGCAAATTTCTGCTAAAAAATAATCAATCTTTGAATGCAATTGTTAGTAACCTACCGAAAAACCATTTATGTTAATTCATTTTTTCACCAAGTTTGTGTAAGACGTTGCTTATTTCCATTCCCTGTGGTCCAGAGAGCCAGGAACTGAGAAGGAAGCCAGAGGCAAAAGGGCAGGCTCACAGGTGGTGGCCAGGTCCATACCATTGGGTCCAAGGTCAGGCCAGGCAGCCTGTGGGTCAAGGTTGGGTCTTGGCTCAGGAGGTTACGCAGCCAGGCCAGGCTCACAGCACTTTCCCCACTGTTCCCAGAGGGAAAGGGGCTGCCCTAGGCTGCATCACTCTGAGCTTGTCCTGATCCACAGCAGCTGAACCTCCAGGAAGGAGGATGTTCTTTTATGCACATAGACTCAGCCTCACACATTTAAATATTATTTTCTCAGAATTTGGGAAGAGTAATAAAGGTAATTACCTCTTGTTTTGGAAGTAATGATGACAAATACCAGAAAAAACTGATGCCAGTCATGAAAGAGAGCTCAGAACTGTGTAATACAATGGAAATCACATATTAAATAACAGGACAAAGAAGCTTTTGTCCAAGATTTACTATTTTTTTACTAGTTGGAAACTTTTCTGAAAAATGTAATTATAAGCAACTGACTCCTTGGAAAAATTGTAACTGCTTGGATTACGTATTCCTTTCCAGTTTTGGTAAACCTATAAAATGCTGTGAATTCTGTCTTCATTACAATTATAAGCTCCATTCTGCTGCCTAATGATTCTACTACACCCTCATCTCTTTCCTCTTTCTTTTTGTTAGCATTAAATGTTACTAAGGAGCTGAATCCAGCTGTGGTATTATTTGGCACAACTATTCTGTTCTTTAAAATAAGCATAGCAATTACTCAGCAAAATAAAAATGATTCTCCCAAAGGCAAGAAAGACATTTTCACCTGCGACAGCCCCTATACTCAGATGATTTCTCAGAAAAATCAGAATCCATTAAACATGATACATATTTACAAACCACGTGATTCAGGAAACATGAATGCAGGTGGAATATTGCTTTACCTTCTCCAGGAGGATATCCTAAGCCACTCTAAATAACATACCTTCTTTTGCTTTTAATCATATCTCAGCAAAATAACTCAAAATCAAAATACGTTGGCTTTCTATCAGTACAAGCTCATTACAGAATGAGTTATTTAGAGAATTCACCTTTGCTGAGGCTTATTAGATAGAAATCATGATTTAAGTAGTATAATAGGAAAGAAATGGGAGAGATGGAATTTGCCGTATTATCTAGTTCTCCTAAATTCATGTTAATGTGACAATGATCCAGAGGACCTGTTCTGTACTACTCACAAGGACCCGCTACCAACAACCAGGGTAACCATTAAAACTGTAAAACCAGATATCATCTGGGTTTAACGTAATCTTCACTTTACATCGTTCTGAAATAATCAAAAGCAATGACAGTCACTGCATACCGGTTTGTTCAGTTTCCAGTACAAAAGGTTCAAACTCCACTACTATTAAATAAATCATAATAGAGATGGTCCAGATGAGGACAGTGAAACTAGAGAGGAAAAATTTGCATAGAATTTTATGAAGAATGTTTGAAGCAAAACAGTGTCAAACACTATTAAATTACTCAAGGATGAGTTGCTCGTTGCTGATTACATTTGTCTTAAAAGTCTCCAAGTTTCATTATGTTATTTTTATGTTTGAAATCCCCCTAAAATTAACAATATATTTTCCTTTATATATTTCAACATAGACATGCAATACACATATTTTTTAAAAAACACATTTCTCAGTCTTCAATCATGAATACATTGGACAATTTTTATCAGGAGAAGCTTGGACTTTCAAGATACAATCTGATTAACAATTATTCTTTTCAATAGGAAATACTTTTAAATTTACTTGTTTGAAAAGACATCAGCTTTAGTTAAGAAAAAACAAAAGGCAGATGAACCAAATAAATAGTAAATAACTCCCTTCTGTTAGGCAGTACAGAGAGCTAAAAATACACTTCTAATAGAGAGGATGGCTCAACACTATGAGCAACAATCACTACATCTTCTTGTCAACTTAGCACAAGATTTTGATACATTTGGAATATAACAAAATCTTTAAGTTATAACAAATGACTTTGTACTAAATTGAAAATAATAAAAAAAAAATCCACATTGTTGCAGCACCCTCTAATGTATAATTAATATAAATATGCTGAAGCCATCAGGGAAAATACAATAATATCTGAACAAGTGGTGGTGAATATTCAGGAAATTGAGGAGCTGTCACAGAAAACCCAATTACTTATGTGTCTCTACTATTAATGACTTTAAAAAATTTGCAGCGCAAATCAAAATGTGTGGCTATCCATGCTGGGAGAATACATTTGTCCTTGCTCTTCTATAACCCACAAAAGAGGAAAAAAAAAAAAAAGAGTACAAGAAACACATCACTGCAGCCTCTGCTTTCTCCCTTCACACTCTATGCTTTCCAAGGTATGAGGCATTCAGCTGGCGTACCAACCCCTGGGCAGGCTGGATAATTCAGGTTGCAAGTACCAGTTCTGTGGGTGCCACATGGAAGGCTTACAAACGGCTCGCCATGTCCACGTGTTCCTAAGTTACTCTGGCCCTCAAAGGTTCTGCATATAACACTGTTCACAGCTTGGGCAGCCTTTAACAAAAACCCTAACCCTAACCCTTCTCCTCTCCATGTTGAAGTGGCATCAAACGGGATTGGAAGGTGACAGGCTTCTATACAAGTTTACTTCTGCCATTTTTCTCTTCCTAGAATTTCTGTAGTGACTCCCTCCCCTTAGAACCCTCACACCATGGTGGCTCTTACCTACTAGCTTCAGGATGAGGGCAGGACAAACACCAGGAGATGCCCCTTGTCAGCTTGCTTACTTTCTTTAAGAATCTGGACTAGAGTATTTCAGTGTTTGTTGCACTTTCTGCCCTGAAAGCTTACTCTCTTTTAGTGCCTTAGCACTGCCTCATCCTCAGCTAAACACAGGAGTACTACACCATGTTTTCTGAACTGTATTACTTTTGGATTAGATAGCCAGCTTGTGATGTTCCATTATTCAAATCCACCAGAGCTGTAAGGAAACTGTACTCTTCTTACATTCACATTTGACATAACACCTGAACAGGCACAGAGAAAATGGGGAAGGAATCTGCAGACAAAAGATTTTTCTTCAGTATGAAGGAGTTTTCTAGATCAACATCCAAAGGAGCAAGAAAGGCTCTTTCATGGAGTGCTACAAGTTACTGGCAGGTAAGACATACTTATGACAGAACTGCTCAGGCCAGTCAAAGAGAGGATGACTGCAGGTAGACCCACCTGTCTTGCTAGCTGAGTCAGGTTGAAGGCTGCCAACAGCAGCCAGTGATATCAGCAAGAACCTAGGCTAGCAGAAATAAACAAGGAAATGAGAGAGAAGGGCAAGCAAGGCTGACAATTATGAGAGAGGGTGTGGCCCCACAAATGGTTCTAGATCAGCATACAACAGCCAATATTGTCTCACACCCTTCTCCAATGCGAGGCTGGGAAACTCTTTTCAATGACTGTATTCACCAATGTGACAATCAGACTGACAGCATGGCCTACAGCCTTTTCCATGAGGAGCTGCTGCCTTTGCCATGGCTGTTTTTGGGTTGAGCCTTAAGGGACTTGAAGAAGAGCTGGGAACAACCCTGTAGTTGGCATAAGGTCCTGGTCTGTGCTGCTGTTAAAGATGACTTCCATGACAGTTCTGGGACTTCTTGTCTTTCCTTTGTGCTGTTTTTTAAAAGACGAATGAAGAGAACCTGTGGGTAGCAGTGTGTGCTTGATGTCCTGAGCACCTCAGGGCTGTCCCTCCTGTCCTCTTCACCCTCTACCTGTCACTGCCCATTCTCACCTGTCATGTCAGTGACGCTGTCAGCGCAGTATGCACTTTGCTGGTTGAGACTATCAGCTCTGGGGTTCGGCGCTGTGGTGTAAGCGTTAGACATCAACAGTCTTCTGCAATGGAACTGGAAGTGTGACTGCCTCATGGTCTTGAGTGGTCTTCCAGAGCATCAAGCTGTTCCTCAGTGTTTAACCTGGGAAGACAAAAGTGTCTCTATGTTGTCCCTGCTGAATGCTTTTCCTGTTTCTTGGGCTATGTACTACTGGAGCTTACCAGATGCAAAGTGTCCAGTTCTGTTTGCAAAAAGCTATTTGTGCCCCAGGAAAATAAGCTATAAGGTGCCCCAGGAAAGCACCATCCAGGTGCAGGGAAATGGTGCGGATGAGAGAGAGGTCTGCCTGGAACTTGTTCTGCGAGCACCTCGCACGTGTGGCACTGCCCAAACACCCACGCTCTGGAGGCAGCACCGCCTGTATGGGGTCTGTGTGCATAGCTCAGTGGTGGAGGTGTCTTTAAACAGATGTGTTATATGCATATATATATATGCAAATTATGCATGAGAATTAAATCATGGCCAAATAATTTAACTCGCCAGGGAGCCACTTAGTTGGATACCAAAACACCCCGTTTTAATGAAAAGAGATGAATCCTACCTCTAGAAAGTAGTTTAATTAGTAAAAGTGACATCCCAAGAACATACTAAAATCAATCCTGGCTCACAAACAACTATTCACGTAACTATTTCAAGTGCAAAAGCAGAAGAGAAGCCTGACAGGACACCTGCGCTGAGACCCGTGCTCCGCAGAGACTCCCGGGCAGGGGCAGCTGCAGCAGCCGCAGTGCACGCAGCCCCCAGCCTTCCAGCAGGGCAGCCCAGCACCTCGTTCTGCAACATGAAACATTTGACACTTAATAAA
>WBMW01002614.1:239874-305177 GCA_013396635.1 Penelope pileata
GCCGGGGAGAGCTGCGTGGCCGCCGGCAGGTACGAGCGGGGAGGGGGAGCAGCGTCAGGGCCCGTGGGCAGGTGAGGCGGCGGGCGAGCGAGGCGGCGGCGACGGGGCTGTTGATGNGGCAGGCAGCTCAGTGGGAGGGGAGAGAGTTGACTCATGTCTCTTGGGAAGTGGGAGCTGCACGGCCTGGGTGTGCTTACATTGCTGTGTGGGGAAACAAGAGGTGGAATTTGGGTGGGCAAGGGGAGAAGCTGAGGGGGAGAGTCACGTCTTTGCAGGACTTTGAGGTTTGATTTGAGGCAGCCCTTTGATATGAAGCAGTGTGGCTGGGGATGAGGTCTGGTCGAACTCTGACCTGTGAGTCACAGGGGCTGATAAGGCTGGTTCCAGGGAGAGCAGCTCCTCTGCCTGCAGTGCAAGCACAAAGGGGCGGCTCCTGCAGAGAGCTGAGCTGCTGGAAAGGTTCTGTTAGGGTTACAGGGCATGAGGTGGGTATGCTGTTGGATTGCTAGGAAGTGAAGGACTGTGGCTTGTCCCATTGTCAAATGGCTTGGGTTGGAAGGGGCCTTAAGATCATGCCCTCTTGCTGCTGAGTATCAAGAATGGTTTGGGTCATAATTATATGTTCCTAAGTGCAGGAATACAGAAGAGGCTTTCTCCAGTATGGTGGCAGAATAATAGGGATGTCTTGTCACAACCATGAATGTCTTTGTAGTGGTGTTTGCTTTTGTGATGAGTTACCAACCTCACAGGGAACAGAGCTCCCTTACATGTGGGTGGGAGGCTGGGACAGCTGATCTCAGCCGGTACTAAGCCTGACAGACACAGGCTTCTGTGCTACTTCTTCTGTGCTTCTTCCTGGTGGCTTTGTCCCCTCAGTCACTTTTGCCCCTACCTGAGAGAAAGCTGTATGATGCAAAGTGGAAGGTTCTTGTTCATATTTGGCTTCTGGAGTAAGTTAAATGCAAGCAATGTCTTTTATTAAGCCCACTGTAGGACAATGACAATAGAATCATCTAGGTTGAACTTGGTGATCTTGATTGAAGATCTTTTCTAACTGACCTATGGATTCCGCTCACTACACCACATCCAGGTCAATAAGACCAGGTTACTCTCAATTGAACTCTTCCTTCTTTTCTATGCAGTCTAAGGTTGTTCTCTCCACAGTAGTTGTTTTGGGAAGATGATCAAGTTGCTCAGTAGTAAGAATAGAAGGCCTTTGGAGTGTTAAGGAACCCTGGCCCGGTGCATTTTCACTAAAATCCAAGTCTAGGTAGCTCATCTTCTGTTGTAGTGAAAGTCTGTAAAAATAAGCAGTTACTTACATTACTGAAGGGGTGCTCCGTGATGTAGAAACTCTTGAAAGCCAGCTGTGGTCTGGAAGCCACATAGATGCTTGATTGTGATATCATACTGGAAAGGGAAATTTGAGCACAAGCAGAGTACAAGCATGAATTTTTATCTGTTCAGGCAGCCTACCTTATGATTCATATGAGCGCAATGTACAGGAGAGATTTTTAGGGTACGCTTCAGTTTCTTAATATTTGGTCACTCCTGAACAGTGACGAAATGTACATTCTAGTCCTAGAGGAAGTGAGAAGCAATGGGATTTTTGCATATGTGCTGTTAATAACAGAATACTTTTAGATTTGAGTCTGAGCTACAATTTCTGGAGTTGCTGCTCATGGGATTTACTCTTAGTTTGTGTGATAGTGAGGCTACGTCTTGGACTAAGATATCTGGTTCTTTGAGGGGAAAAAATAGGTCAACATGTAGCAGCCTCAGAGTTGCTGAGTTCCTGTAATCTTCTACAACTCTTAATGTTTGAATTTAAGGTTTAAAGTAACCTGATTTTTTAAATACCTTTTTATTTTTGACTCTTAAGAAAATAATGTACTGAACATACTGGACAGGTAGAATAATCATGCATGTCTCTTTATGAGAGCTGTTTCTAAGTCCAGTGTTCCAGGATTTCTGGAGCAGGCATCAGTGCTCTTTGTGGGTGTACTTGTGGCTACCACTATTTTGAAAATGTTTAATGTTGTTATTTGCAAAAGGGATAATAGAGAACTTTTATTCTGTGTTGAAACCTTCCAAAGAAAGGCCATCGGTTCTCCAGGTCATCTTGAAGATCTGGAGAGTAGGCTGGTTTAGAGCATGTGCCTATTGGAGCATGGTATTCTAAATGCCTGTACAGCTCAACAGAGGAAGTTATGTACTTACACCAGTGGCATGATAGCTTGAAACCACTTTTTTCCAAAATTCAAGAACTTACAAATCACACTAACAAGTCTTTTCTGAAAATTGTGATCAGCTTTGGACTCCTGCATCTGCCATCCACACCAAGTATTCCGTGCTTTCTTGTATTGTTTTCAGGGTGCTTTTTCTTTGTATTTATCTTTCATCTTATCCTGTTAACTTGTAACAATGTTTCACTTTGCTGCAAGTGTATCTTTTAAAGTGCTTATTGCCTTTAGCTGACTTTCTTGTTTTAAGTATTCTTAAGAAATTGTACATCTTTTTTTTTTTTCCTTCAGCCTATAGTTCTGAATTCACTCTAGCTTTTAACTTGTTGGGGTGATGAGGTGCATCTATAATGATGTTTAATTTTTATACCTGAAATCCTGACTAGAAATAGGTTGTGAGCTCTGTATCGCTAGATATAGTTCAAATTTTAGTTTGCTCTTCTGCTGTTCTCTTACTACTTATGTTTTTTGTTTTTTTGTTTTTTTTTTAACACTTTGTGGAAAAAAGTTTTGCTCATGTTGGTGGGAGTTGAAATACTTTCTGTTATTCTGAATTTCAAGAGCACCAGCTCTTATTGTAAGGACAAAAAGGCCTCCACTTCAGTCGGAATGAGAGGCGTGCTAAACAACTGTGGGAACAGCAGTTGTTATGGTTCATGTTTCCCAGTAATCTCTAAAAAGATTGGAAAAACACAGGCGTGAATAGAGTTTGTGGTGGTTGGAGGGAAGGATGTGGTAAGCTTTGGAAATGATTCCTGTCAGATTCAGGGGAAGGCTGAGTTATGAATAGCAAGGGGGCTTTTATCGATGCCGGGGGCCAGACGGCATGCTTCGTTTTGTTTGGGATGTTGTGGGATGTTTTTGTCTTGTATTTCTTCTAGTTAAAGAAAAACTGCTCTTGGATTTCTAGAGGTTTTTTATCCTGTATTTTTTCTGCTGTTCTAACTAGTATGTTGGACAGATGCTGGTCAAGAGCACGAATGGATAAATAAATTCATAGCGATGTTTGACTGAGCTGGCTTAGTAGTTTTTCAACTTAAAGAAATGCTAGATAATGCTGTTGGTATTAATATATTAACATGTTTCAAATAGGATAACACTTTTTGCCCTGTGTAGCCTGCACGTAAAATCTCTTGTTAAAATAAGGAACGATGTGTGTATGGTGAATAGGAAGAAGATGGCAAAAGCTAGCAAGCTCAGATTCTCTAAGTGTAGAAAACTGCTCTTCAAATTCTTACCATTCATATGTTAAAAGTGACTCTCCTCTTTGAAAAAGAGCGACAGAGCACTGTGGTATGATATACCTGTGCTGACTTACATCTGTTGGTAGTTAACCACTGAGTTTCCAGTTGGTGCTATACTGCAGCCTCCATTTGTCCTGGGTACCCAGGTGATAGCCTAGCTGGGGAGGTGACCCTCAAAAAGCAACAGAGAAAATACTTGAGAAAATGAAAATTCTTCCACTGAAACATCGCTGTATACAGTGTAGCACTATCTCAGTATTTAGAAGGCTTACAGGAGAAAAAAATAAGTGGAGGAACATTGATTTGAGCTAATTAGACTAGAACAACCATTTATTAGTCAGGTCTCAAAAATCAGAAATACGTTTGCATCCTGTATAATCTGCTTTGCTATGGTCAGTTTTGCTCAGTTATCGCCTCTTTCCTGGACTACAGTGATTACTTTCCTTATTCTTGAAAGACCTATGAAGCCTGTCTTGATCTAGCAAAAGCTGGAGGACAAGAGGAATAAGGCTAGAGAATCAAAAATGTACTTGGGAAACTATTGAATCTGTTTAACAGGATGCTCTACAGAGAGCTTTATTTCTTCAAGGTAACCACTACAGGTTTTCTTGAAGTTAAGAAAGAGAACAAATTCTGCAGCTTTTGTTAATAGCTAAATACTACACAATCTTCTTGCTGCTTATAGAGAAACCATGCCGTTTTTGGGCCAAGACTGGAGATCCCCTGGATGGAGATGGGTTAAAACAGAAGATGGATGGAAACGATTTGAACCTTTCAGACCTGCACTTCAGGATGGGAACAGTCAGCTTAATGGCATCAGTCATGCTGTGTAAGTTCTTAATAAATAACTCATGCAGAACCGCATTTATTATTTATTTACTAGTGGATGGGAGGGCAATGATTGACTGAACTTGTGGTAGGTGATCTCCTCGTCATGTATAAGAAGCATACAAATGGAACCATGTGCTTTGTGTATTTATTTATCACCCCTCTGGAAACACTCCATCTTTTGTCAATGCTTCATGAGTTGCTTATTTTAGGCAGCTGGATCTCATTCTATGTTGTGTGTGGTTGTGTTGTTCTTTGTTTGCTTTTTTTCAAGTGTTATCTATAAGTTGCAAGTGCATCAAGCATACTGAAATGTTACCCAGAAAGGAATGAAGCCTTTCTGTTGATTGTGCATTGGATCAGACCCATTTATGGTAGTCATATTGTGCCTCTGCTCTAGATGCGTGACTCATAGTAGTTTTATGGCAGTTGTCTATCACCATATATGTCTATATATGCCCCTGTAGAATGAGTGAGAAACATATTAGGTAAATTGAGTGTGAAGTAAAGTAATATTGATGGCAGATGCCCACAGACTGGTGTGATGAAAAGTGTTTTGTCCAAACAAATTCCTGCTTTGTGTATTTGCCAAGAAGTAATTTTCAGGGATAACATTCTTGGTTATAAATTCCAGCTTAATGTGATCATAACGAGAGAAGGGAACATTAAGTGTTTTGCTGTTAGTCCAATAAATGATAGAGAAACTGATCTGATTTAGAGGGAATTTACTGGCAAGCTAGGACTTGCTCTGCTCATACACGTGTGTTTTCTAAATTTGTGAAATGAACCTCGAGAGTAACCAAGCAGTGAAAAATTATACTCGGGATCATCTAGTCCAACCTCCCTGCTTCAAGCAGTCACTGAGAGCACATTGTCCAGGATCACATCTGGGTGGGTTTTGAGTATCTACAGAGAAAGAGACTCCACAGCCTTTCTGGGCAATGTCTTGAGCTACTGTATTCTTTGTGCCTTTATTTTTTGTGTTCTTTCCCCCGCTGATACTAGTTGGGCTTTTTTCCCCACACAATCTGGCAGCTGTAGATACAAAATCATTGTCTGGAAGAGTGTTCAGTAAGTCTCTGAAAGAAAAGTTGCCTTAAATACATTTAGGGGAAAAAAAGCCTTTTCTTCCTTCTTTCATGTATATTCTATGATACAGTTGGCAAATGAAATCTAATTTTGATAACTACTTGCGCAGTTAGTAATTGTATTTTATAGGTTGCTTTAATGAATATTGTTTGGCAAGTGTGACAAATGATGATTGTTTTTGTGAATATCAGTGTAAATGAAGACTTTTGCTCTTCCAGTCCTAACAGTATGTTGATTTGTCTGTGTGTGCACCAGTGTATATAAATTATATGCACAAATAAAATCTTTTCTCCAAAGAACTAAAATAGACTTCTTTAATTGTTTTTTTTTTCCAAGGAAAAATATTAGATTTTTTTTCTTAATGTTGAAAGAACTTAATCTTGAACTCTCTAGGAAATATATTACTCAAAACTGATTTAAACTGCTTGGAAAGATACAAGAGTCTTAAAGTTCAGGATTAAAATAAGAACATAAATTTGAAGGGACTGACCATCAAATGCTCTGGGTAAAAAAAAAGTTGTGATATCTGAGGTGTTGCATAATTTGAATTTCTTATGCTTGCTTGCCAACTTGTCAGAATCCCAAACTCGGGAACTACCCTAGTCTGTAACAGATGGCCTCATCTGTAGAAATTCCTCATTTACCCATCTTCCATGTCTCCTACTTAGCAAAGCCAAACCACACCATCTTCTGTAGCCCTATTTCTTTATGCTGCTGCTGTAAATGTAGTTTAAACTGCATATTGCACAAAATTAAACTGCAGAGTTCAAGTTGGTGCTTCTTGGCATAGTGGTACTACTTTGGAGTATTTTTCACAACCACTTGAGAACTTTGAATCTGTGAGTTAACTTCTTTTGCTAAGCACTCAATGTCTACACAAAATATAGAATAATGTAGGTTGGAAAGTACCTCTGGAGCTCTTCCGGTTCCAGCTCCCAGCTCAAAGCAGGAACAGCTGAGATTGGTTTGGGCTGACAGGGTGTAGTCGTCTGTGTGTCTGTGGTATCTCACCTGATTCTCAAAGTGACCTATGCTGTTCACAAAAGTGCTATTAGCACCAGATAGGAGTCCTTTGACTTTGATCTAGTCTTAAAAAATTTTGATTTGACAAATATATTGTAATATTGTTTGGTGCACTTAGGATTTTTCTACGTATCTCAAGCTGTAAATGGCTTTGTGTCATCTGGACGCACTTAGAGTATGTCTCCATAGGTGACTGCATGACATGAAGGAATTCCTTCTTCCACGACAAAAGAAGCAAGGGGATGAAGAAGATTAGTTGCTGTTTGGATAGCCCTGTAAGGTCTTCAAGCATTTTAAGTGTAATGCCCAAAAGGTTATTAAAATAATGAAGCTACGTTTTTGAAAGAGCTGGAATTCTGGCGTGCTTTTTTTATGTAGGATATTGTAGTTCAGGGTATCTACAGGACACTGCCTCTTAGAAGCTACAGAGCAATTCTTGTGAAGAAGTGCTTCATCAAGACCTGAACATAATACTGCCAGTCTAGTCTTGTGTATGCATTTAAATCCTTCCAGGTGTACTCAGACATTATATATGGTGGTATGGTAACAACTTCAATTTAAAAGTTACCTGTTACGCTTTAACAGCATGTGTAGCACTTGGTTCTGTTCCTTCTACCTTAGCTTAGCTGTAGGTTGGTGACTGGGGATGCAGGGTTTGGTTCTGAAGATGGTGAAAAGGCTTTGTTACTGATCAGCCAGCTCTTCAAATTTTGTAAAGGAATACTAAAAGTGGCTGAACACATGGCTGTAGTTCTGTCCCATTCTTCCTGATAGCTGCGGGACCCTTACTCTCTTTCCCAGTAAGAGCCTGGAAACACATGAAACCCTACATTTTGTCAAGAAGAATGGTGATAATTACAGATGCATAGGGAAGGACTCCACACAAAGTGGACAATGAACCCCTCTTTCACAAGGAGATGAGGCCTCATCTGAGAAAATCCTCAGAGGTAGTCAAATCTTATTCTCTAAAGTGACGTGAATTCCTGGAATGTCACAGGTAAATTTGAAAGTCAGACTCACATGCCTGAAATAGCCCTCTTTGATTCCTTGTGTTAATTGCCTATTTCTTTTTAGGCTGTCTTTCTTGTTTATCTGACGCTTGAGGAAGTGTCTGGGAAGGAGAGAGCAGGCTTTAAATAACTTCAGATAGGTTACTGCTCTACATTGCTTTCTAGGGACTCTTTCTCTCCAGGAACAAAAGAAGGAATTGTGCCAGATTAACCTCTCTGTTCTAAGGCTGGCCTTTGTCAATGCTTCCTGCTCTGCTCTGCCCATTGCACCGAATCAGTGAGAATGGGTGCCTTTCTGTTCTGCCTGAACTACATGGCAGAACATTGGTCTGTATCTCTACAGCTTGTGTCTAATGTTAGGATGATAAAGCCAGAAGCTTTACCAGGGCTGCTGGGCTCCATCTAAGTCTTCCAAACTTGTATATCATTAAGCTGAGCTGATGAGAGCAACTGGAAAAAAAAAAAAGCTCTTTGTACAGTGTTCAGTCATATTTAAAAGATGGTTTGAGTCTGAAAATTTTAACTTCACAAGCTAGTAGCAATAGACTAATATGGTTTTTGCCACTTAGTGCCGAAATACAGGTTATTTTTGCATAAGCCAGTGACCTTCAGTTTTAGTGTTCAGACTTTCCTGGTGCAATTTGAACTTTGAACTGGCATTGCTAAATAGATTCAGCTGGCAAATTCAGACTTCAGAAGTAGCGATGAGTGGGAGATATGGTGTGTACTGCTTTCTTGTCAAAAATGATGAGGAAACAGTCTTACAGTTAAGCTGCACTACCGTATATCCTTAGTTACTCTGGTCACTGCATGATTCTTGATGCCGTAAGACTGCCAATTGGTAAAACAGTATAGCAACACCTAAATTATGTAGTGCTGTGACTCGTGTTTATTAAGAGCCTTTCTTGAGTGTGTTTTTTTTTCTCCACCAAAGTTGACAGTGGTCAGAACAGAGATGTCTTTCTTTGCTGTCTTTTTGCCTATGATTGGTTGTGCAGTAATTTTGTGCTGTCTTTCATCTGTGTGCTGCAGTTTCATGTCTTGGTCCATTTCAAATAGTGACTTTTGTATCCCAGAACTTTGCAGATAGCCAGTTGTTCAGCTACCACTGTCTCCTCAGGAGTCCTTCCTAAATATCACTAATAACTTAAGAGATAATAGCTACCAAGAAGATAGTTGTATTTAATCACTTGGATACAAAATTCAACACGCGGGGGGGAAAAAAAAAGAACACAGCAGAAATATCTTGAGAGAAGCTGCTTTAGACCTTCAGGCAGATGTATGTAATTTAAAAACATGGCCTCTTCTTGTTTCCTTTGTTAGCAGGCTTTTTAATGCAGAGAATAATAAGCTGTATGCAGCTTAGATATTTAATTACTTCTGTTCTACTTATGTCTTTATTTCAGCATCTTAACTGGTGATGATGAAGATGAAGAAATATACACTCCTGAGGACTGTGAATTTGCAGCCAAGAAAAGGAAGAAAGATCACTGTAGGAATAACACAGATGCACAATGTACGACTGGGTTATTTTCATTTATTTTAGCCTGCTCTATGTTCAAAAAATAATAATAAAGTCGCTGCTTCTCAAAGCAGCAGTTTTATTTTCTATTAGTTAATTCTGGTTACAGAAATAGCTCTGGAATTGGTTAAGAACTAAATATCTTGTGTTGTAATAATACCTACAGCTTTTGGTAGACTTCATCTGTATTCTATTTCCTGAAGAAGTCTTTTTATTGAAATATCAAGGCTATTTTTGTTGATTGCCATTTTTAAAAGAGAGCCCGTGTTTTAGACTGAACGTATGTCAGCAAGTAAACCTCTTGAAATAGAGAATTGGCTAGAGTGGGTAGAAGAAATAGATAGTTGATAGCAAATTTGGGTGGTTTGTATTGCATTGATCTTGAAATGATTTTCATTGTTTGTGGTTTTCTGAAGTTGTAACAGAGATTATTTTGGAGAAGTGTGAAAGCATCCTCTAGCTTGTCTGGGTTTAAAGTATTTCAAAATAATCAAGTTGTTATATGTAAGAGAGTGCTCTTATTTGACAATGTATCCAAATTTCTGAAAGCTGAATGTGTGTAAAGAAATTGCCATTATTGGTCTTGCATAGTTGAGCTTCCTGTGGGATTCTGCAAAAAACAGGTTAGAGAAGTAGAGCCTTCAGGAACAAAACGCTGCATGTTTCTATGCCCTCCTGTGCTAAGGATCTCTGTGGACTGAAAAGTATTGGGGCTTGTAGGAAAAACTGACTGTTGTAGCACAACTTTTTACTGTGTGCCAACATCTTCCAGTGGTCCCAACTCTTGTTTGGTTTATAAGGTTGTTTAACTTTTTCCTGTAGTGTGTGTTGTAGGGTACGTAACTTCTGATAATTTGTAGCCGTTCTTTCCAGCTCTGAAAAACTTGCTTGTCACCAAAATTGTTCTATCTCTTATGAACTGTTTTACTGAGGATGCTTTATTCAAAGTCTTCCTAGAAGACACTATGTAAAATTGAAGTCTAAAAATGCTTGTATTTTTGTTTTAGGTTTTTATCGTGAAAACTGGATTTACGTTCATAAGGAAAGCACCAGAGAAGTAAGTCCTGCGTGCTGTGAGTCAATTTGTACAGTCTTTGTGCTTAATTGATAAATGCCATATACATATAAAAATAAAAATTATTTGTGCTATGTCTTTTTAGTTGTATTCAACTCTCTCTTCATTGGTAGCATGGGTCTCATTGTGGCCTTCCAGTATTTAAAAGGAGATTATGAACAGNCAATTGTTTGCGTAGTACATCATCACTTGATGAGACAAAGGCAAGTGTAGCAAAGTCACTTTTATGTGACTTTTACATGGGTCCTTCTGGTAGAGATGTGAGAACTCGAGTATAGGATTAGGGTCATCAATCAATTTATGATGTTCTGAATGGTAAGACTATCTGAGTTCTCAAACTGCGCTCAGGCCAAAACACATACCCTAAAACCACTCGTTCCTCCAGTTTCAGGAGAAAGTAGCGAGTTCCTACCCTCAAATGTGAAAATAAACTTTTTGGATTCTTACGATTGTGAGCTCAGACTGCTGCATGAGCAAGGAATACCTTGTGCTGAGGCAGATGGAAAGCATGAAAGCCACAAGACGGTATCAGTATCATGGCCATGCAGTAGTGGAATAGATTCCCAGAACACTTGGTACCAGTGCTTATGGACTGCATGATGACTTATGAATTTATGGTCTCGCTAGCGAGTAATATTGCCAAGGTACCTGTTAGTTCCAAATAGCATATCTGGTTTCATCTGTTCTAGAAGAAGCAATTCTTCAGGCCAGATTAATCACAGTTCCAGGGAATGTGGTATACGTATGCTTCAGTTGCATGGCAGAGCACTTTTATATAGACCATAACAGTTGGTTTGAGGGAGGGAAGTTGTTCTGTGTTTGTTTTTTTCCACTTGCAATGTTTATTCCTTTTCTCAGAGACATGGCTATTGCACTTTGGGAGAAGCTTTTAATCGCCTAGATTTTTCAAGTGCAATTCAGGACATCAGAAGGTTCAATTACGTGGTCAAAGTAAGCTCTTTATTACATAAACTTTTTTACAGATGCATTTGCTGATGTGCCCATGTATACGAAAAAGTACTGACTGGCTTGTGTAAATATCCTGTATATGTGTATTTTATACTGCATAATGCAGCTGGGCTTTTACTTCAAACTGATTAATTTTTCTTTGGTGAAATCTGGTTATACTGTTCTGCGAAAGCCCATGGCTTGAGAGGGATGGTGATGGCTAGTATTCTGCTATACATTTGCAGTGAAACACTGATGGAAGATCCAGTTGTTGTTCCTCAGGCTGGGTAGTGAAATATTTTTAAAGGAAAATAATTCCTCTACAAACAAAAGTGAGAAAGCATAATATATCTTAAACATAGTTCATTACATCTTAAGTAAGCTTAAAGTAGCAATTGCCAAAATATTTGATGTGTAAATATTCTGCAGTTTTTTACACTTTCTTAATAGTGTGATTTGCTGTTCTACTTTTATTGAGTCTTAGATGTGATATGTATGCGTTTACTCTTGTTAACATCCCATGTAACTTTTTTGTATTTCAGCAATTTTATTGCAAATTCTCTTACAAACAATATAGCAGCTTGAAAATTACAGAAACAATTGTGTTAAAATAATGATTCTTCCTCCTATCTTAACTAGATTCTGTGGTGTAAGATCTAGTTGTAGGCTGAGAATTAAATATGTGAAACTGTAAGTTTAGACAACAGTCCTATCTGTGTGTTTTCTAAAACTCCCTGACTTGTACTTCAAGGGAACCACATAATGCCATCCCTTAACTTCCTAGATGCCTGCCCACTTTGGAAATACTTGTTCCGTGAGATACTGATCTGTCTTTAGTCTTTTTCATTTACTGTGAGGTAGTGAAGTATCTGCCCCAACTCCTAAAGAAACTCAAAATGTAAGACATCGGGACTAGAGTTCAGCTGAGGGGTGAGGCTGTTTACAAAAAATGTAGTAGTTGGAAGGTATTCAGAACTTGAAAAGACACAAAACATAAATGAATGAACATATCAGAACACCCTAACTACTAGGCCATGGAGTGTTTGGAGAGAAAACATGTTCTCTGCCCATCCCTGTGAAACTGATTGCATTATACCTTCAGAAAAACAGGAGCTGTAGGACCAGAAGGAACAAAGCAAAAAGAATTTGCTTCTAGGTTAGTGGTTAGGTTACTTGCTTGTTTTATTCCCCTCCGGGTGTTTTTTTTTTTTTCTTTTTTTTTTGTAAGACCACTGTATTTTAATGCTGTGCTAGGAGCAGAGATAAGAACCTTATTTTTCCCAGTATTTTTCAGCATCAAATAATAAGAAAGAAGGGAGGAAAAAAACCTGAAGGTGAACCATGTTATAAATGGTGTTGACCTTAAGTGCCTCATGGGAATGTTATGTAGAATGAATCCAGAGCTAGGATTTTGAATGTTTCTAGATGCTGAAATACCTAAGCTGGGTTGCTCAAAACAGAACAACTTTGTTCCTCTCTGCAGGGATGTTCTCTAGCCACTCATCTCCTGGTTTTAACTTATGTCTGGAATTACTCCACGTCAACTGCAGAATCTGACAGTAGTTCTTGTTAAATTTCCTGCTGATGGACCAGTGCTCCAGTTTATCTAGACGGCTCTGCAAAGCCTCACCTGTTGACAGTTAACAGCACCTCTCAGTTCAGTATCATCAGCAAATTTACTGAAGGTGCATTAAACACATGACTCCAAATCATTGATGAAAGTATTGAAATATTTATTTCCCTGAAGTTTCTAATGGTGGTGTCTTATGTGAACATCATTTGATGAAATATAGTTTTGTCTATTTGTATAATCTAAGAATTATTTCTAGTTATGCATGAGCACAATAACTACTTTTCTGTGTGATGTTCTGCTTGTTTGATTTAAGCTAGCAAGATACAGATCGAGAAGTTTCATTTTGTTTTGGTTGGTTTATTTATACACCAGCCCATACTGTATAGCTCCCCTTGGATCCCACACCACCAAGGTGATCTATTTTGATTCTGCAGATACCTAACAACGCTCGACCATTGTTAAAGGTTAATATAGGTGTCCGTTCAAGACCTTTTAGACTCAGTGAGGGGAGGAGGTTGGATCAGTTGTTTTCCTGCGCTGCTTTACGCTGCAGTATAATGACAATTTCTTAGCTGTTAAATGTCTGATACATAATTTGATTATGGATGGCCTTTTTAGAAAATGCTTCCATTTGGATAAACAGTTGATCCATTTGAGGTTATAATCTTTATAGACAACATGAGCCCTGGCTATGCATGTATCACAAGAATGAACTTGTGAGATCCTTGTACACATGCACCTGCTACAATTGTTTTAATCCTCACATATTAATGTTCACTGAAAACAGAATCTGCGTTAAAATGGCTGGGTGGAATTTTTCTTGGATTTGATCTGCAGTCAAAGTGACATGACTTATTTTTTTAAATTAATCAAGAGAAGTGTACATGCTTGCTTGAATTGGCAAACTGCCAGAGATATCTAGGTGTTCTCTAAATCGTTAATCAAACTAAAAGGCCTTAAAAATGCCAAGAAAGAGGTCCTGATACCTAGTCTCAGAAACTATATAAAAAGATTAATTGTATTTAAATACATCAGGAGATATTTCCTCCTTACACAGCACATAATGTTTTGTCAGGGATCATGCAGAGAAGCCAGAAGGAGCATTACTAAATCAGGGAGAGAACAGGTGTATTCTCTCCTCCTCCAAAGGAAAATTTATGTTGAGTGTAGTGTCAAATCAATGTTTTAGAAATGAAGATGCAAAATAATTTTTGTCAGGCTTAGTCTTTGCTCACCCTCTGTGCCAGTAGTTGATGCTCTCCTGCAAAGCATGTCTCTGCAGGCTAGTGTTCAGAGTACTCTGTAGGGAATTGCAGTTTCTGATCTCTGCTTTTCATTTCTGATGCACTGAGAACTTTTATTCTGAACTCAGCTTTATGGATTGCAATCACAGAGCTCGGTGCTAAACTTTTCAACGTTGCAATACCATCATAACATTAAAGTCTGTCTTATATTTTATCCTTAAAGACTTTTTTGTTGTTGTTGAAGAGGCAACCCTTATCTACAGAACCAAACCTAAATGTATAAGTAAAGGTATAAGAATGGAGAAGGGGCCTACTTCTAGTAGCTACTGCTTGACGTTCGTGTGCAGCAAGAACTTCAGCTATTCCGGTTATTTCCCCCCAGACTATTCTTCCTGTTCCCACTACTCATCTGTTTGCAGCATTTGCAGAGAGAACCATATGTATGGTCACAGAGAATCATGTGGACAGATACTATACATTTAAGGGAAAGTTTCTGATAGAATAAATATATCTATATTGTTCATTATTAAATTACTGTGGTTTCTTTTAACAGGGACCTGAATGTAGGAGTAATGTAGCAATCTCACCCTTCCCCCATCCTTTAGGTAAAATACCACGTTTCCCCTCCATGAGCAGAAAGTAGTGTGTTAAGTCATTGTACCTGAGTGAACTATCGCACTGGTTGAACTCAATGTTGAAGTTTAGTGCCTGGAATCAGTTCAGAGTGATGTTTCTGGATGCTGAACCTGTCAGGAGAATCAGGACTCAACTACTACACTTGTATTTGTGAGCTTCCAGAACAAATTTCCAGAATTGTTTCATTGCGGTTTGCAGAGACCAGATGTCATGTGCTCTGTCATAAATACTTGTATTTGTATAGTATTTTGAAAATGCATCACTCCATGAGTTGGTCATGGGATGCCAGTGGTAATGCCTAAAGTTTCCTGCAGTTGTCTTGTTTTCCAAACTTTGTAACTCTGTTTTCACGTTGTGCTCTAGGCTTTCATAACTGAATGTACCTACTGAATGCGTATCTTTTATTCTTTCATTAACTTTTAATTCTTTGTCCTAGCTCTTGCAGTTAATTGCAAAATCCCAGTTAACTTCACTGAGTGGTGCAGCACAGAAGAACTACTTTAACATTCTAGACAAAATTGTGCGGAAAGGTAAGACCTAAGATTTTTGTACTCTGCTTCTTCAGATGTCATAGAAATACTTACCATCCAGTTTGAATAAACTGTTTTCTTCATTATTGAATCATGACTCTTATAACAGACTGAAGTAAAATGACAACTAAATTCTGTCCAGAAACTACTGACTGCTATTAAATTACGGTCTTATGAAATGTGTGATTTGTTAGATGAAACAATTGTAGTAAGTTCAGCAATAGGACTGGTTTTCAATTTGCATGATGTACTAAGATCTGAAGTACATAACTGCTTTTACATATATCTTAAAGCATTATTACATAATATTGATTTTCTTTTCTTGGCGGTAACTGTGCTAAATGGAGATGTCATGCTGTCAGCTTTGAACAGAAGAAATTGGAATTTATAAGTTATTTGGCATTGAGTTTAGTAAATGCATAGCATGAAGTCTTAATCAAATTTGTTTGTGAAATTTTAGTTATTTAACTTGCACTTATGGAAGAGCATTAATGAATGTCATGGAGGGGATGAGGGCAGCTATTTCTGCACAAATAGTTGTCTTTTAATTAATCAAAAAACCATTGATTAGCTTGAGCTAACTATATTGGCTTGGTAACTGGGATAACAAAAATTGTATTTGGTTTTGGTTTTCTAGTCATGGAAGACCACTATAACCCACGACTAATCAAAGATCTTCTGCAAGATTTGAGTTCCACTCTCCGTATGCTGATCAGGGGAGTAGGAAAATCTGTTCTCATAGGGAACATTAATATTTGGATTTGCCGATTAGAAACTATCCTCTTGTGGCAACAGCAGCTAAAAAATCTTCAGATGAACAAGGTATGTTGTTAAGTCATTCTGGTAATGTAATATGGTGGGGGGGGAGACAAGGGGAAACAGTGTATTGAACACTGGTTTATGAATAGTAAGTAAACAAAATTTCAAATATACCTGAAACCGATGAGCTTGGCTGAAAGAAGAAACGTCTCCAGCAGGTAGCTTAAAGTGATAAAGTAATATATGGCTTACAAACACCTTGAGAGACAGGAAAAGCCCACTTCAGTTCACAGTTCAGTTTTCCTTGATATTGGAGAAGTAATGAAATTACTGAAATGGAAATGATTTTCTAATATTTCTGTAGCTTCTCTCTAACGAGGACTAGTACAGTGGCTGTACTACTGCCTTCTGACAGATGTATAGCTGCAATTTTTTTCTCACCCAAAAAACTTACAAAATGTTCTTCTAGATTGTCAGGTAGAGGTAGCAAAACATATTTTTTTTTTTTTATTCCAAAGTAAATATTCTAGTACTAAAATTCATTTTAGGTTTGCGTGTTTAGACACAGACCAGGAAAACAAACACAATTGTCAAGTATAAATTCTACAGTTCTATTCATTAGCACAGTTGCTTTTTGTGAAAAATGATAATGGCTTTAGCGTCTGGACTCTGATCACGCAAGTAAGCACTGCTCCAAGTTTTCAGTTTTTTGTTTTTTTTTTTAATGGAAACTTTTGAAGATAAGCAAGAAGCTTGTGTTTTAAGGCTTAACCTGTCTGGGGCAGTGCTGGTAGAAAGGCTCCAAGACATTGCATATAATAGCTTTCAGCTTTGAAATTGTCCTTGCTGCTTGTGCTAGGCATCTGAATAAGCTAACTTGAGAACAGAAAAAAGAAATGGGAAGCCCAGTCTCAACAGTTCTCATATGCCGAGCAACCAAAGCAAAAAGTTTTGAGGCGCTGCAGTTGCATTTCTTTCCAGCATGCCGCTTGCATCTGAGCTGTTTGATGTTGGTTGAAGTAACTGATGAGAGAGAGATCTTGTGTCTGTAGTGCTCACGTACTCCTGAACAGAACGATAGTCCCAGGGATGTTTATAACAGATAACATTGTGGAAAGCCTAGTCTGTAAGTAAGATTAGTGGTGGTGAAGTAAACAGACAGAACCTAGAGCCTGCTGGAGTACAGCTGCTGCGGGGCCAATGCTCCCTGGCAGGGTGGCTCCACTAGGTGGGGCTGGCAGCCTCCATCCCCTGCCTGACAGCAGGGCCTATAGCCTGCTCCAGTAGCATAGGTTGCAGGGGGAAACTGTATTCTGTCATCTTTGTCAACAGGTTCATCCTTTTCATTCAGTCATGTATGAGTTGTGCTTACACCATTAAAGAAAACTTTCAGCAGAGATGTAGACTCTTACTGAGAACTTTCTCAGTACTTTGATCTGTCACCCCCTACGGAACTGCTGCTTCATGTTATCAAGGGAGCTATCCCCAGACTTGAGAAATGAACCCACTTTCTCCTTCACCTGATTTTCATGATGTTTTTCTCCTGCATTTTGGCTCTTCAGTCCTATATTTTGTACTGGTTCTGTACTCTTAAGAGAAATTGATATGTTGTTTCTTAAAAATTGGGAAACTTATTATCCTATAAATTATAATCACTTGAAACCTTTATTAGCCTAATAAACAAGTTATCCCATAATTAACCATAGATAATGCTCAGTGGTTTTGCACAAACTAAGACCTGAGATATCCCTAAAGTAAGGATTTTATTTGTACATTTTATTGTCAAGTTTCTAGCTAAGTCTTCAACTCTTATTTCCAGCAAGTCAACAATGGTCTTACACTCAGTGATCTCCCTCTGCACATGCTGAGTAACATCTTACACAGATTTTCTGATGGCTGGGACATTATTACATTGGGTCAAGTGACCCCAACTTTGTACATGCTCAGTGAAGACAGACAGCTGTGGAAAAAACTATGCCAGTACCATTTTGCGGAAAAGCAGGTAATAATCTCTAGCATAAATGCGAACCTTATCTTTGCAATGTGCTGTACAAATGAAGTATGAACTTGCCCTTCTTGAGAAAATGTGACAGCATGTAGTAATAGTGAAAATAGTTCTTGGTTCTCAGTCATGGTTTTTATTATGCATTCCCAATGTGTGGCAGAGGGCACCTTCAAGGTATTATGCTCTTTTCAGTATCTAAAATAGAATTTGTTTTACTAATCAAGGTAGGCAGAAAGATGTGATTGCTCAAACATGAAAATATTCTGACTTAAATCTGACAGTTGAAGTGGTACAATTTGGTCAGTGAGTAGCAAATTAATTACTAGTGTAATGGGAAGAGTAGAGGTGGAGATCAACTAACTTTCTTGCAGTTGACCCAAATAAGAATTTTGCTAAGAAAGACTTTGGACTGAACTTAACGGAAAATGTAGTCAAAGGCAAACTGGAGGAAAAAACAAGTTTAAGCTTAGTGTTAACAGTTGAATGGATTTTGAGGTTAGATGAAGTAAGGTCTTCTGAACAGTGACAACAGGAATTGGAGAGAAAGCTGTTACACAGAGGTAGTGCTGGGAAAAAGATCGCTTAAGTGTTGCAGTATAATGAGCTAGTCCTGTGTCTTATGGATGCTTCTGTGCAGTGTTGCCAGTGCATTCCTAAATATTTGTTGTTTATTAGGTTACTAATGAAATTAAGAAATGCCTTTATTTACACCAAATGCTGCTTCTTCTGTTTAGGAGTGTGCTGCCTTAATAGCTACAGGGAGATTGTTTTCCTCTCCTGTGCAGTGTATTTGTTGAACCATTGAAACAAATACAAAAACTTACTTGATACCTGAAGAGCAATTTGGAAAAAACAAATTTACACAGGGAAACCATTATGAAATGAAGTGTAGCTGAACTCAGGTGCTGTTCTCTGCCATGGGGCAGCATTCTTGTGAATGAAGAAAGCCCATAACGTATTAGCATTAATCCAGACTGAGTGCAATAAGAAGCCTTTAACAAATGCCGTTGTGCGTTAGCTGCTCTTTGTGTACAGATACTTCTTCAAGAAGGCCATCAGTCACTTGGATTATTGCTGTGCTTCTAGAAGGATCCTAAGATGTGAAAAATAATCATGTCCTTTTAAAATGAAAGAATTGTTTAAATCCATATTTACTGCCTTAACAGAAACAAATTGTAATGCAGTCACTTTTCTCATTCCTGAAGTGTTTTTAAAGTATAAAATGAATTGGTTTTGCCTCTAAATAACGTTTTTATTATGCGGTTATTGACTATAATTAGAATCATTGGAGTTAGATCAGCTGTGTATGACCTACTTTTTATTGGCAAATCTGTGTTCCTATTTTTAGCGTTAACTTTTGTGGCTAGATCTCTCACTACTTTGCAGAGCTGTATGATGTCAGATTATTGATTTCAAAGAATTCCAATTATAACACTTCAATTTAGCTACCTTTTTTTTTAGTCATTTACCTGATTTGATTAGATCCTTAACCATTTTAAAGGAAGGTATTAATTTTATGTTCAGTTTTGTAGGCATTTGATCTTGTCAGAGAAGGGTCACATTGACTGGAAGCTGATGTACTTTGCACTCCAGAAATGCTACCCAATAAAGGAACAGTATGGAGACACCTTGCATTTCTGTCGGCACTGTAGCATTCTGTTTTGGAAGGTAAGAGCCTTGAAATAGATAAGCAGAAAGTGGTTCAAACAGTTACCAATGATTACCTGAAAAGAAAAACAATCTTCTCAGCTTTCTCATGTGAAATGTGATCAGACAATTAATACCAAAACAACATGCGAAGATTCCTCATGAAATTGATATTGAGTTCTAGACTTGTTCTTTATTTAGAATTTGATATCTGATAATACTTAAAATTACAAGTAAAGCAGCCATGTGGAAAGAGCTGTAATCTGTGTTGTCTTGTATTTCTTTAATGAGTTGCTCCAAAAATAATGCCTCCTACTTTTTCCATGAAAACTACAACAGCTACAAAGAGCACAATAACACTATTTGATAGTAGCGCACATTCGCAGCTACAAAATGGTATTTTCAACACAGCCACCGCCATGAGCTGCGCATTTTTGCCAGCGGCAAACAAGAGCCTGCATGCCATGCTTGTAAAACTCCGCACACCAGTGGAGGTGACCACTGTCTCCACTGCTGAAATGCACCCCCCACTGCCTCACTGTGCTTGACATCCACTGTTTGGCCTCCAGAAACATTCAGCAAGTGTCAATGAATGCCAGTGGGTGCCATTTTTTCCATATGGAGGAATTCAATTCCACCTTTGCTTCATCCACACTTCCATGTCAGACGCCATTGTGTCAGCCTGCCCCTCTGCTGCCATCTGTCGCACAACAACAAAATGGAATAGAATATCGGTGGGAAGGTTCAACCTACTGCCATAACGACATCTGCATCTGATGTTGTGGGCCAATGTAACATAATAGGAGGCATTACTTTCAGAGCATCCCTCATAGTATGCAAAGCTGTTAGGATGATTTCAATTTTTGTAGGCCATTTTCCTATTTCATCATGCAAACTGATAGTTCTGCTTTTACTTTCCTTGGTACCATAATTTACCCCTTCTAGTCAGTCAGGTTTCTTTAATTTTGCAGCTCAAAGACAACATAGAGGTATTGCTAAGTGGACTATAAAGAAATATTTGAGAAATCTTAATTTTGAAGTACTCATCTTCCAATTCACAGAAATTGGTTACTCTTGCCCTCTTTCTGTAATCTTAAGGATTTGCATGTCAGTGTGAGGCTTTATTTTCTGTGTAAATAATGACACTGAACAGGATAAGCTTCATAGAAATAGCATGGTACTGAATTACGTTTCTTCAAATCTGAGTGTCTGTTGTGGTTTGACTGAGCAGGTACAGTCTCCCCATTGCTGCCCAGTGCGATGGGGGAGAGAATTAGGAGAAAATACAGTAAAACTCGTGGGTTGAGATTAAAAACTACTTACTAAGACAGAAAAGGAAGTAAGAGATGTAACAGTAATTAATTATATAATATATTTCTGACCAAGCTGGTCTGGTCCAGTTCCATAGCTGACCCTGCTCTGAGGAGAAGGATAATCTGGAGACCTCTGGGCCCTGCATTCAGATTTGTTTCCCTAGGTCTTAAAATCGAAGCCTTGTCCCTGTCTTAAAATAAATATTTGATCTGGCTGAAAGATGGTTAAAAGAATTGATTTCTGCATGATTGGCGCAGTTATTAGCAGAGATGTTAAGAGGTTAAAAACAAACGTGCTCTGTTTACACTGGCAGGGCAATGTGAGCAAAGCAGAGCTAGTCACACTGAATGGTACCGGGGGAAAAACAGTTCTGCTTTTTCAGGCACTTGTCCCTGTATCTTTTCCCAAGCTTTGTAAGCAAAGATGAGAAACTAAGTGTGGGGACACGATGATGACACGGACAGATGGACTTTCGACAGTTCTAGGGAAATTCTGTGTTAGGTGACAGTATTACTTAATCATTTCTGGCTTTAGTAATTCATTGAAGCTTCAGTATCATACCTTGTTAGACTACAAAATGAAATATGCATGTGGAGTGGTTGACATAACTGTAGCTATGATGTATACACTTTCTGTTCTCAGCTGAAGCTTTATTCTTTAGTACTACTGGATGTATAGCAAAAAAAAAAAATCCTAAGAATCGTGTTCCCTCTTCTGAAAGAAGGAAAAGTGGAAAGCTTTTGAACCTTGAAACGAATCCACTAGGTTATTCAGATAGCTTATAATGTAAAAACTTAGTGTTTTTTTTTGTCTCACTTAAATCAGGCAGCGTTTGCTTTCAAGTGCATTCAGAAGAACTTAAGGCAGTGAAGTTCTCAGGATTGCAGTTGCTTATTTCCCCCTCATTCATGAACAAAGTAAAACATTGGAATAGTTGCAGAGGAAAAACTGTGAATGAAGAAGATTGATAGAAGTTAATTTCTTTTACTTTGTATGTATTAAAGCTAAGAAGGAGTGTGACTTCTCTCCATAAATTCCTAGAGACAGAAGGGATGAAAAAATAAGACAACTTAGGGAAATTACTTAAGCAAAGGGGCAGCCTTGACAGAAGTAAATTGTAGAAACTAGCTGTGGGTAAACTTACCTTGAGAGCTAAGTTTCTAAGAACCAAAGCAGCAAGATTGTGAAATAGCAATAGTTAGGCTTGTGCTTTGTAGCTGAGAAGATTTTTCCTTGGTTTGTGAAATTGGTCATATAATATAGATGCCAGCAACGAGAGGGCAACTAAATTTGACCCAGGACATTCTTCCAGTCCTTCATTTTGTGTCCTTTTAAAGTAAGCCCTGCACATAAAGGGACTGAAGACTGGTGAATTGAATTGGCAAACAGCTCGAGTAGGGAAATGATTTTTTTTCACTTCACAGTATGTTACAGTAATCTTCAAGAGCTTTCAAGAAGCAGCATTCATGGCATTTGTATTGCTATATTTAAAACCTTTAACCACAGTAATGCTTAATACAGTAAGGAGACTCCAGAGTTCACTGTAGAGTGATATAGTTGAACATCTCGTACCCTTCCGCTTTAAAGGAGGGATTGACTGTAAGAAGCACTTCATATTGAATGACACCTTGCTTTGAGAGAAGTGAGGATTTGTCCACACTGAACAAAATATGTAATTTCAGTACTGCAAAATTAAGGGCAAACTAGTTATTGACTGATAATGCCTCTGAGTGCTTTATGTATACTATTTGTAACTATTCCTGTATATGTTATGTATACTATTTATACTGTACTATTTCTTTTGTTCCGCTAGGCAGCATTGCCATTGTAGCTAATTCTTGATTTTTGTAGCCCACTCAGTAGTGGATTTTAGCCATCTCTAGGGTGGCTGTAGAAGTTGAAATAATACCTTTTGTTCTTTAAGTACTTCAGCTTTATGTAATGCTGTAGTGGTTTTTTGTAAGTTGCATGCCTCACGGTTGGTTTTAGTCTTGGGGTTTCTGCTGATTTTGGTTCCTCAGCTGTTTGAGATATGCCACAAGAGTGAGACTGTTTCTCTAAATGGCACATAAACCTTAGCTTCAGCAAACCTTAACTCTGCTTCTTTTACTTTATGGCTCTCCCTCCTGCTTCCTCCTTCACGATCTCAAAGGACTACCATCTTGCTTTGTTACTCAAGGTATTTCTTATGTGTCTCATCTGTTTTCAGTGCTGACTGGTCTGTAATGTGAATAATGTTCATTTCTATTTGTTTCATATTTGTTTTTGTTTCCCCATATCAGTAGGAATACTTTATTTTTTCATGTCCCTACTAGGCAAGGTAGTGGTGACTTTCCATCTCAGTTTTTTTGTCATCTTTGTTTTTTATTATTGCTGTATTCCCTGTTATTGCCATTAAAATGGGGGGCCATTATTCAACGTTTTATGAAAGTGCAATGCGTTGGTGAAATTCACTAAGAAGGAGCTCTCTGTGCTCATTGCTGGTACTGTTTATGCACTCCCTGATGTACTTAATGCAGTATTTAAATCTGGAAGCAGTAGCACAAACCTCAGACCATTCTTTTAAGCAAAGGTGCTAACATTGATTTTACCCTATGTGGAATACTGTGGTTATACGTACTCTTACGAAAGAGTCTCTCTGAAAAGAAGTTCCCAAAGCAGGCTACATTGGGCTCAGGAAGGTGAGGGAGGCAATTATAATATCTCCTGAATGAAGAGACGGTGGAAATAATTACACAGGAAAGGACTGTAGCTCCAAAGTTGTCATGGGAGCTTCATAATTTGCAGTTGTGATAAAATCTGAGGAAGAAAACAATTCTATTTGTCAGTAAACATTCCTCTTGGTGAATCCTTTTGTTAAGGCTAAAACAGAATTCTAAATGAAGGAGATATATTAAAAATCAATCTGACTTGAACATTAATGAACAGTAATTAGTAAACGTAATTTCAAGGGAAATTTTTTGGAAGGAGGAATACACACGAATACAAGAAGGTTGTAATTCTTCTTTTCAATCCACATCACTTTTTACAGTAAGTTTTATAGTAAAGCTTCCATTTTTCAGTAATTTAGATCAGTTCTTGCTTTTATTACTGAGATGGTTATTGGATCCATTAATTCCTGCCTGAGCAGAACCTCCTGAAAGTATAACGATCGTATGCAGAACAAAGCAGACAACATTACGAGTTTTGTCTAAAATATTTAGAAGTATAAGAATATTTAGAAGTATATACTAAGCACTAAGGGAGGATAAACCCTAACTTCTTCCCTGAAACTAATTCTTATGGTGGCTTTGTTTCCTTATCTGTACCTTCCCTACATAGGTTGTTCTACCTGAGTCTAATCTGTTATGTTCTTTTTTCTGTTTTTTTTTTTCCTGTGTGTCATTAATGGAAAAAGTGGTTCTCAAGTGATACTAAAGCAAGTGTTAAAAGAAGTGGGAGGATGTGGAGGAGATATTGCACAGCACTTTCATATAGTCATCTATATTTTAATGAAAAAGCACAGATAATGAATATATCTATAGAATAATTTTCATTGGAAAAGCTGAGTACTACTTAACATATGCTTGGCCTACTGCACTTCAGTGTTACAAAATCTTTGGAAGAGAGTGTGGCATCTTGGACAGAAACTTTTGTAAGGAAAATACTACACAAGAAAAAAGCTCCGCTTTGAGGTTCTATTACCTAAATTGCATATAATGGTATTTTCCATGGAAATGGAAGAACTGAAGACTGCAGTGGTCTGTGATCTTACTGTATACCTACTCCAGCTTTCTAGCTCTACTTTTTAAATTCATAAACATTAAAAAGGGAGAGAAGCCTCTTAAAACCTGAGTCGATGGTTTCTGAGCCTTACAACCTTATTGATCAGGTATTTGTTTGACCTCTATCTAAATCTGAACTGTCTGGGACCTTCTCATTACAACTCTATTTCTTCCTTGTAGAGGGTTCCATTTAAGGTGCAAAACTAAACTTTCCATAAGATGAATCTGAATCTTAAATAATCAGACAGTTGTGTTGGGTTCAAGTTTCCATAGTATTAAAGGAAGCACAGCAGGTTTGGTGAACTTGTAATGAGAAAGCTCTTTCATCTGACACCCTCAGTTCAAAAGCTAACAGGGTGAAGACGAAAATTGACCTTTCAGTATGCAATGGAACACAGACTGATGGTCTGTTGGGGGATAATACCTGGCCACAACTGAATCTATGTACATCTATAATACAAGTTTGTCTAAACAAAATATCTTCTTAATGAGAAGTGATGAAAGGTATCAATGTTTTGCAGCTTCCTCCGTAAGACTGAGGAAGCTGCAGGCGACTTCCAGAGGCTGTCAGCACAAAAGGTGGTGGCTGTACAGCTCTTTATGTTACAGCTCTTGCATTTGAGCTGTTCTAACTGATTCTTAATTTGGTTGCATTGCACAGTAGAGCTGTCTCCAGTTGTTTCTTTGTACCAGATACTGAGAAGACAGAAATAGGCCTGAAACTTTCTGTAAATGGAACAAACTGATGTTTAAGGCTTTCTTGCAAAGGATTCCAGTTTTGAAGTACCATGTTACTAATGCTTTTTCTTTATTGTTGATGAAATAAAGTGATGAAGGTGAGGGGAACCCATTTTTTATTTTCTAATTAAATTAGATGTATGGAGGTCACTTTAACTATAACATGCTCAGGAAGGCAAACAGAGTTGAAATGAAAGCTTAAGCATTGGGACTAAGAATTAAGCCACTCATACACTTCCAGAAACTTCACCTAACCAAATGTCAGAGGGTGTGATTGTAAATTAATATTTGCAACTTCAGTAGTCCTTCCCCATTAGCTTATAATTGCTACCTCAGTGAGCAATGTATTCCTTCCTGTGCTTATGCTACTGATTACCATGATGAAGAGACGTGTGCATCCATCCATCCATATGGACACAGCATTGAGTTCTGCAGAGTTGCTCACAACACAGTGCAGTGTTAAGACCTGTTCTAATTCGGTTTTCCATCTGATCATTACAAAAATAGTCATGGCAATAGCCTTTGCCAACTGACTAATGGTATTCATCCAGGCCCTGACAATCTCCAGCCCCAAACGAATGTGACTGTACTATTTCTAGGCTGTATAGAAGGCTGTAGTTTAAATCATCATCCCATAGCTTGAATCTGACCCAACAACTTGAGAACTCTACCTCCCACAGTCCAGCTCCCTTGTTTTATTGTATGAGATCTCCACCTCCTTCCTTTACTCAGTTCTTAATTGGGTTTTTCTGTGCTCTGTATCACAAAATTTCCCCAATGGCCAATGATCTCAGGCAGTTTCTTCCTTCTCATGAATTTCTACATCCTGTCCATCTTCTATATTCTTAACATATCTGGGTACAAACAATGATTTCAGCTGGGGAAAAGGTAGGAATCAAATAGGAGAAAAGAATGTTGGGAAGAAAATGACAAAGATGGAAAAACTTCTGTTGGCCAGGCCATCGGGCATGCTGCTCATCTCTGTGGGGAGGTGTGTGCTGCTCTTCACCTGGAGAACAAGGAGCTCACATTTCCCCTGAAGTAGCAGTTGATTTCAGTTTTTTATTAGAGTCAAATTAGGTTCAACAAAGCAGCCATTTTTAAAATTAAAGTGTTTTTATTTTCTCCAAGAGCTCTGACTTGGGCTCTGTTTTTGAGGAAAGGAGAGTGGGTACTTTTCCTGAAATCTGAAGCCATCTCACAATACCACAGTCAAATGGGGAAGGCCTGTTTTCTTAAGAGTTTAATGTAAAAGCTATGTGTGTACGTATATATTTATATATATATATATAGAAAAATAACAATTAAAAAGAATAACAAACAGTTCACAGTGGAAGTAGTTGCATGTCCCAAGAAAATACGTGAATTTTTGTATTTTTTTAATTGGGAGTAGAGAGATTGTAGATACACAGAAAGCTTACTTTTCTCCTTCATTTTGCAGGATACAGGACACCCCTGCACAGCCAGTGATCCGGACACCTGTCTTATGCCAGTGTCTCCTCAGCATTTCATTGATCTCTTCAAATTTTGAGATGGTCCGTAACTGTTCTCCTGTGTTGTGGTCATTTCTGTGAGAAGTCAGGCAGGAAATGTTGTGCTCTTTATGCAATATCTGTTATGTTTTGCTGTAGTTTAAAAAAAGATGGGGGAGTGTATCAGACAGGTATATTTGGAGTGCTGGTTTTGTGCAGAAAAGAGCTGAGGAGAGGACATTAAAAAGATCTTTGGGAAACATGCATTGAATGATCGTTTTAATCTCAATTTTAATCTCAATCCATTTTTGATGCCTTAATTATTGGTTAAAATTATGTGGGGGAGTTTTGAAAACTTACTGAAGTTAAAACTATACTTATGGGGACCAAGTGAGTGTTTTGTTGATAATAATTCTTCCTTTAAGCCACTGTCTTCAAAACTCTTCCATATAATCTGCACCACTATAAAGAACAGGCTAATAACTCCCTTGGACTCGTATCAGTTACCAACAAGGCATTAATCATTGTGAGCTAGTGAATAAAACAGAGCTGTTGTTGGGCATATAAATAAAGGAAATCAACCAATTTTTGTATATACATTATGCAAAAATATTTATTTTTCTTAAGAGGACTTTATTAATAATGTAACCTATCTCAGCATACTCTGTAACTCAAGAGATGGATCTGGGGCTACTGGAAAGTGACTTCTGTGATTGTAGCTGCAGCTTTCATTTATACTGCTTGGTATGCCTACAAGTGCAACTGCATTAATTCATCTTCTAAGAAGAAGACGTTACTGCAATTTAATGAGAATGGAGTTGCTTGTTTCTAGACCGTGGCAGGACACCGTGTCACAGAACGAGGTTCTAACCTGACAAGTCTTTACAGGCTGTGGGGAAATCCTGGAAGTTGGTCTGAGCTGGAGGATCTTCTGCTAGGTTGATAAATAAGAAATTCCCCAGGACGCTGTTTTACTCTGATCTGTAAAGCAGAAGTAATTGCTCAGCTTAGACAAGTGCAGGAAAAATTGCAGAGATTTTGGTTTTGTTGATGAAATTTAACCAATAAAACATACAGAAAAATAAAACTATATTCTGCAGTTGCTTGTTCTGAATCTAGTTTTGTGCAGTGTAATAAATCATGCTTTTATTACTCCTTCAAGTCGGTCTAGCATAGAGATGAACCCATTTGAATTTTATAATAAGATTTCTCCATAACTTGGTCTTTGTTGTAATGGATAATGGAAGGAGAAAAACGTGAGTAGTTCAAGTGGCGTTGCCTTCCCATGAAGATGGTGTCAGCATTTCTTTTTTGAATGGGACAGGCAGACTGCTATTAGGCTGCGCAAGAAGACGAGAATATTTATTTCCCCAGAAGATAGTTCTATTCACTTGAAGTTTCAGTTATACCAATCTTACATGCTGAATTTGCTGATATGTGGGTTTTTCAACACAAGGGTTTGTAGTCTGTTTTCCTCCAGTGAAGCTGTTTCCCATGTCTAATGCAAATTTAAATTGTGGAGCTGTGACATCCATTCATAACATTGCTGCCAGCCTTGCCTCCCCAGCCCAAGCGTTGCTGCAGCTGCTGAATGCGTTAGGGAAGCTGCAGCTCTGTTTTTGCTCTTGCAAATTGCTTTTGTGTGTCTAGGAGCCTGTATACCCTTGTGGTGGTTGGTGACTGCTAGTCATTCATCATTTCTTTAAGATGGTTACAGTTCTGCTGCTCCTTGTGGAACTTCCTGTAAACATCTGCATGGGCACTACCTGCTCCTCCTTTTATGCATAAGATGTTTAGGACCTTACAAGAAAGGTCCTAAACGCCGCACTGAGCTCTCTACCCATCGTGTTCATTGAAGGTGTCTGATGAAGGACCACCAAGGACAGAATGTGACCTTTTAGGGAAGCTGAAGATGCCAGTAATGTGAGAATGGCTGAAAGGTATGGGATAGGTGCCAGGGTGCCCCTAGTGCCTAAAATGAAGTATGAAAGGGGTGACTTAAAATAGCTTTTAAGAGCTTTTTTTAAATGGAAAAATCAGTGTTATTAGAAAGCAATTTTAAGTTCCCTTACAAGTAGCAGATGACAGAAGGTGGGCTTAATCGTTCTGTACTGCTACTTTGCTGTCCTGTTCTCCTACATAGCAAAGAGCCTTTGCAAAGTCTCAGCAGGCAGGAGATGAGACATCAAGACATAGGACACTTGCTTTTAGTCGTCTACCCAAAGACTGGGCTGAGGTTGACAGGGACCTCTGGGTCCACTCCAGCAGGGACACCCAGAGCAGGGTGCCCAGGGCCATTTCTATGCGGAGATCTCCAAGGAGGAGACTCCACAGCCTCTGGGCAACCTGTGCCAGGGCTCCATTGCCTGCACAGCACAGAATTGTTTCTGGTGCTTAGAGGGAACCTCCTGTGTTCCAGTTTGTGCCCACTGCTCCGGTCCTGGCACTGGGCACCACTTAAATGAGCCTGGCTCTGTCCTCTCCACACTCTTCCTTCTGATATTCATACGCAGTGATGAGATCCCTCTGGATCTTCTCCAGGCTGAACAGTCTCAGCCTTTCCTCATAGGAAAGATGCTCCAGCCCATTAATAATCTTGTGTCCCCTCACTGGGCCCTTTCCAGCAGTTCCATATCTCTCAGTACTGAGGAGCCCAGCACTGGACCCAGCGCACCAGGTGTGGCCCCACCAGTGCTGACAGGGCAGGCCCACCTCCCTCGCCCTCCTGGTGACACCGCTCGATGCAGCTCAGGCTCCTCTTAACCTTCTTAGCAGCAAAAGACTGTTGCTGTCTGCAAAAGCTAGGAAGATGGCTTTTTAAATCTCTTCTTTTTAAAAAAACTTCTCCACTTGTTTTAAACCCAGAGAATGCAGGAGACATGCACACGTCCCAGGAGAAGCATTTCAGTGCAGGGCTGTAACTTCTTTTAAACCTTAAAAAAAGATTTTGAGGGCAGAGTCACACTGTCGTGAGCCATGTTAGAAGCTTTTAACAGCAAAACTGAGCTCTGGGAGTAGATCCACAATCTAATTAAATATTTAGTGAATCTTAGACTGGGCAAATAACATTGAGCTTGATTAAAAGTACATGGTGTGAATTCATCAGCTGCATGAGACAATAGATTTTAATTGCGCCACCTAAGTAAAAGGCTATGGCAGTGATTTTGATCAATAAAGCGCTTTATAAAGGGCTTTATTTAAAGCTGTTCATGAGATGGTAGGACTTCACCTTCAGGATAATGATCTTGTTAATCCCTCACCCGTAATAAAGAATAGATTTTTGACAACCTGAATTTATCTCCTTGCCCTTCCCACCACCACTTGATCATGTAACCCTGACTGCTGCAACCCATGAGAAGCGGTACGCCTTCAAGGAAAACCTTAACTGCTCTTTGTCCTCCTACGTGCTGGCTATCACATGCAAAGAAACGCCGTCTCTCCTAAAGAGGATTGCCCACCTTGAAATCTGTGCTAAATCTGTACTAAACCTGTGGAGGTTTGTTTTGCTCCAGAGCTTCTATCCCAAGACCTGGATCTGTTTTCTATATGCATATATAGCATTATATACAGCACATATATAGCACGAGCACTAATAGGAGCAGTTAGAACTCATATTTCTAACTGTGGCCTCTACCTGGTCACTTCACAATCTCAGGTGATGTTTTATTCAATTCCAGTCCTGAGCAACAACTCTGATTCAAAGGCAACCACAACGTTCTCTGCCACAGTCCATAAGGAACTGAAATAACCATTTTGAACAATGGGATCCTCCTTCCACCTCTAACCCCTTCCACTTCTAACCACCGCCTCCCATCCCCAATCACACCTACAGCCATGGTCCTTAACTCTAAAAAGCATCTCTCAGGGATGCCAGAGCTGTCGTATTACATTCACTCCCAATAGTTTTGTTCTCCTGTTCCTGGAAAAGGCATCGTGACTGTGACAGTAGGTAGGGACCCATTCAGAGGCAGTAAGGTGGCCCTCCTACCTGCACGCCAGCCAGGACTAAGCTGTTCCCTGGAAAAACGGGAACAAAACTATGCTCTCTCCTCTCACCCCCAGCCCTAGGAAACGCATAAACTTTATTTTGGAGAAGGAAGAAGTGGAAATGCAATTTATGTTTTGTTCTCTGGAAGGTGGATGCAATGCAGGCAGAAAGGAGAGGGCAGAATGGGGAGTAGTAGCGCAAAATATTGGGATTGTCCTTTAAAAGATAAGCGGTGCACATATCCAGCATATTTCCAGCTCCATCACTGGCAGAAAAAGAATTACATTGGCCAAATAGTCTTACATATGACTACTTTTGAGACAATAAGCATAAAAATAATTCATATATTGTAGGGAAAGGAAGCAATGAATAAGAGGTGAAATTGATTTTGCATTTATGCTGCTGCTGCTACTGCAAGTCTTGTTCCACACACACAGCGTTACGTATTTCTTAAGCCTCAGCACTTGAAGCCAGACAATGGCACCTGAACCTTTTTTCACAAAAACTCCTCAAAATTCACAAAAGTGTTCGTAGATCTTTCAGCACCCAATACTTGCAAGTCCTGTAACCCAAACGTAAGAAACCAAGTTCTTCACAGCTTCTTAAAAACACCCGGGAAAACTCAGTGCTGAGGAATCACAGAATCACAGAATTGTAGGGGCTGGAAGGGACCTCGAGAGATCGAGTCCAACCCCTCTGCCAAAGCAGGTTCCCTAGTGTAGGACGCATGGGTTAGGCACTCCACAATGGCCAGAGAGCACACACGATGCTGAGTCCAGCAGCAAGAAGGACTGAAAACAGCCTCAGGTGCTTAAATTTTGATCAGAGAGACCGCCAGCAAAGTCAAGGATATGAACCTTCCTCTGGGAGCTGGCCACCTGCACTCTTACACACAGAGCTGAAGAGGAGCACTCACCTCCCAAAATACGAGTTCCTATTTTACCCCAAACCCCCACAGCTATAACATCAATTTTTCAGATGCCTTGCCCTGGAAGCTGCCTTTGAGATCTGTCAGCAAAACAAACCCTTGTCACATGCAGTGAGCAGGCAGGGTGGGCTCCTCCGGGGACCACTCCCCACCTCTCCTGAGCCTGGGCCCGAGAGGCCCCACTCACCCTCCCCTGCCTCGCCCCACAGCAGCTGGTTTGAGGAGCTGATCCAGACACAGCAAGAAATTACTGGCTTTAGGGATACTTTTCATGGAGCCATCGTTAGTCTTTTCTGCTGAACCATCTCCACTTGCATACAATAATTCATTTTCTCCAGCCCACACTCAACATTTAATTACTGATGTTCTCATCCAAGGGAAAGGCTGCAGCACCACAGCCAACGCAGGCAGCAGGAGCCCCGCGCCCGCCTGTGCGGCCGAGCACGCACACCCCTGTGTGGCACTAGGGCAAGGGGCTGCAGGCACTGCTCCCTTCCCCCCTGGATGCTGGGCTTCAGATCCACGTAAGACAGCCAATTAGCTGCCAAGATAGCAGCATTAAATAAAGCAAGTGATACCCAAAGCTCGGGATATTCAGGTATTGGCCACCTATGCCATTCATTCTCACCCTCTGTGCTTTCAGCCACAAGGCTCAGGTCCAGCTCCTCAGAAGAAGGGGAATGCAGTTCCTACCTCCTGCAAATGTCAGCAGGAGAGAGGTGACCCTTCAGGCTGTCAGCATGGTACCTGAGGACAGGAAGGGTTCAGTGTGTGGCAGAGGCGAATGCCAAAACCTGGGTTTCCTGTGATCCCCGCTCCCTTTCCAGCACCGCGCCGGTCCTGCAGGTTTATGTGCCTGTTCTGCTGTAAGTACAAATAAAACATGTTCAGCCCTTTATCTGTTGTACTTGATGGGCAGTCACTGTGTCCTCGGCTGAAAGCTTTCTAACAATTTCCAGGGCATACACAAAGCGCTGCTACTTAATTCTAAATTTACTTAAATACTTCAGCTTCAATTTTTATATGCTCTTTCCCCCTGAAGGCTGTTTTTCTGCCATTTATAACAAAGTAATAAAGGAAGAATCATTCATTTGCTAGAGCTTGAGGCACTTCCCCCAGCATCAGTCCCATTTGCTCTCAGACAGGGCACAGTTGTTCTTTACCATTTACAACCGGAGACTTTTCAAGCTGTAAGCCCGTAGTCTATTTCTTAACCTGACAGTATTCCTTTAAAACTTTCCTAATTTATAGAAGTAATACTTTGGCAAAAGTCCCTGAAAACAGATACGCTTGACTGTAACGCCGCAGTTCCCAGAGCTGTGTGTACCTGCTGTTCTCCCTGACTCCGCTGATGGTGTCACCTGCAGTCCCCCACCTCTTACCTGGAGCACAACCACGCTGGGTGTCACTGGGTGAGAGGCAGACCACCCCCAACTGCTCCACCACCCAGTCCTGGCCGTGTTCCAACACCTTCAGCAGCGAGATGGAGAGCACCCCAACCCCAGTCTGGGGAATTCCCAGTGGGCCGGGGCGTGAGGGCCTGCACGCGTTAGGGCTGCTGAGGCGTTCAGCCCACGGCGGGTACACCCATCGCAGCCACGGGGGTCATGGGCACCAGGCACCCACGCTGCGCACACACGCTGAGGACACTCTGTGTGCACTGGTGGCCAAGAAGGCCAATGGTATCCCAGGGTGCATTAAATAGAGTATGGCCAGCAGATCGAGGGGGGTGACCCTCCCCCTCCACAGTGCCCTGGTCAGGCCTCACCTGGAGCACTGTGTCCAGTTCTGGGCTCCTCAGTTCAAGACAGACACGGATCTTCTAAAAAGAGTGCAGCGGAGGACAACAAAAATGATAAAGGGCCTGGAGCATCTCTCTTATGAGCAAAGGCTGAGAGACCTGGGTCTGTTCAGCCTGGAGGAGACTAAGGGGGATTCTTATCAAGGCTTATAAATATCTAATCTTTACGGTGGTGCCCAGCGACAGAACAAGGGGCAACAAGCACAAACTGGAACACAAGAAGTCCCATTAGAATGCGAGGAAGAACTTCTTTCTTGTGAGGGTGACAGAGCACTGGAACAGGCTGCCCAGAGAGGTTGTGGAGTCTGACTGCGCAGAGCATCATGCTGGCAGCAAGAGGGGAAGCTCCATCCACAGCCTCATCCATCCCAAAACAGCCAAGCGCCAAGTAATGCTTCCCAAATAACCAGGTATATAGGGTTAGAGGCAATAAAACACAAGAAAAGCAACAAAAACGACCTCCAGCCTCTAATTCATCCACCAGGAAGGAAAAAAATATATATCCTGACACTAGCATGGAATCATCAAATTCATGTGAGACATCAAAAAGCATAAATCAAAGACAACTGCTGAAAACAAGCCTGATCAATAGAGTAAAAGCATATGACAAGCAGAAGTTAAATTAATGAGAAATGAGTGGTAGGGAAAGTTCAGTCAGAAAAGAAAGAAGCAAAATCAGAAAATACCCCACACTTACTGAGGGTGAAGAGATATTCAGAGGGAGTTGAATTACTGAGGATTAAAGCAGAGAAGGAAAATTTGGGCAGTGTCTTTCCTGGAGGATTAGAAAACGCATGTTACACCTGAGAGGAAAATAATTGGAAAGCCAGGCCACATCATCAATGTGTGTGTACTGGGGGGATGTATGGAAAGAAAACTGTCTTGAGATGAAGAAAACAGATTCAACCAGCGCAACGAGCAATCTCAGAGAAAAGAAGGAAGGATGGGGGAAGCTCTTAAGCTTAAAAGCTCCAAGGAACCTGGTGAGAAAGCAGAGAAAGGGAGGAGATAAAGTATGATATGTAAAGAAGCAGAAAATTGCATGCAGCTCCTGAGTTTAAATAAAACTTCCATGGTTTCAGCGCACCACTATGTAAGTCCTTGCTGCAAGCTCATTATATCCCTTCTTTCAAACCTACATTTTACAGTCTTCTACTTCCTGCATCTGCCTTCTGTTTTTGACAGAATCACAGACTGGCTGAGGCTGGCAGGGACCTCTGGGTCCCTCTGGCCCAGCCCCTGCTCCAGCAGGGACACCCAGAGCAGGGTGCCCAGCACCACGTCCAGGCGGCTTTTGGAGATCTCCAAGGAGGAGACCCCACAGCCTCTGGGCAACCCATGCCAGTGCTCCATCACCCACACAGCACAGCAGTGCTTCTGGTGCTCAGAGGGAACCTCCTGTGTTCCAGTTTGTGCCTCTTGTCCTGGCACTGGGCACCGCTGAAAAAAGCCTGGCTCTGTCCTCTTTGCACCCTCCCTTCTGGTATTTATGGGCATTGATGGGATCCCCTGAGCCTCCTCTTCTCCAGGCTGAACAGTCCCAGCTCTCTCAGCCTCTCCCCATAGGACAGGTGCTCCAAACCCTTGATCACCTCTGCTAGACAAGTTAAACCTCATTTACAGGCACTGTAAGGCAGATTGTATCCGGGTAAGTCCTTGCCATGAGTTATGCAGCACCAATCTTCAAGGCATCTCCATTCCTGAAAAGATGACCAAAACCTACACCTTGTACCTGTGCACAGGGGACACCCTTCCCAACTGGCCATCACAGCCAAGAATCGTATTGTTGAATGGGAAACCAAGAAAAAGGTAGTGCCAGAAGACCACTCCGCTGTCCCTACTGCAGTTCCCCCTGCCTGTGCTGGGAGCTCAGCTCTGGCAGCACAGCCCCATTAAGCCCACCTGCTCCGGCACAGCACCCAGCTCAGCGTGCTGCGCTCTCCTGCAGGCAGCAGCATGACAGCCGCACTACGCAGACAGGGCAGAAGACTTCAGGAAACGTGAAACAGCTGTGACTTAGCAGAAGCTGATTGTTAAATACTTTCCAGTTTGTTGTAAGGACCCACAGGTGCTTATTTTTTCCTCCTCCCAGCAGTGATGCCTGAGAATCCCTCCAGCTGCACCTGCACACACTGCGATGGCACAGGATTGTAGGCACCACAAGGCTCAACTCCTGTTAAACCTCAACAAAGGCCTGCCACCACACAAAGCACTTCTGTTATAATACGTATATATCTGACAGACACCAGAAATAGTTGTACCTCAGTTAAGCAACACTCAGTTTAAAAATAGAGTAAAAAATAAAAACAGGTCTCTAATTTTCAAATTAATCCTATGTAAAGCACTGCTGTCTCTGCAGTACCATTTCTGGCAGCTTTGGAAATCTTGTGTTTTGCCCTATCCAACAATAGTTTACTTCCTAATGGGAAGTGATGCTTGATTCGTTTTCCTTTGTTTGTCCTGTCAACTGTTGGTCGCCAAGTTTCTGCCCAAATGTTCAGAAGATGAACTGTGTACAGGCATTAACCCCAATGCGAGTCTGTCTGAAAATGGCTGTCAGAGGTCAGGTCTTCACACAGCCGGGGGGGACCCTGCGTATGTGACAAAGCCTGAGCTGCTAATAAGGGACAAGTACAAAAATAAAGCAAGTAATGCTTAATATTTCTTGTACATAAAGACTTGGTAGCAAAAAAAAGTCGAATATTTGGACTCTGGATAAACAAGACTCCCTTCCCTTCTCGGGAAAAGACGATTTTCTCTGTCTTTCCAAAACCAGGAGCATTTAGCAGTGTAATCTTGCAGAGAATTGCAGCCTCCCAGACAAACAAGATGTTCAAAGTGATAGTGATTGAGGTTTTCAAGGGAAGATAAGAAAAGCTGAAAAACACTGCTAACTGGAAGCAATGACTGTTTCAAATCTCAACTTTTTTACTATACAAACCCGAATAACTAAACCAGCTCATTCTCTGGGAAAGCATTTAAACAATGGGTTAGAGCCACCAGAAAGCAAAATATCACCATTACTTTCAGTAGCAGACAAACTAGTCTCACAGAACAGAGACGTGCATTTTTCTCTGCAGAGAGCAATGCTTTTCTTTCTTTTTTTTCCCCCTCCAATTGGAAGCTCATATTTCAAAATGCATTATTAAGCTTTCATTAGTGTTATTTAGTTCTCTGGAGCCTAACTCACACGCCAGCCAGGCTTTTAATAGTGTTATGCACTCAAAAAGAATACAGTAGCTCTGCTGCAGTTCTTAGTAAATACTCAAGACAGAATAGGAGAATTTTCTTCCCAAATACATAACAAGTATTCCTTTATTCAGTATCAGCAGTAAGAATTTGTAATTATCTTATGGAAAGCTTTTCCTTATGCTTCATTTTACTATTGCATATTTCATAGCATTTTCTATTATTTTCATCCCTATTTTCTGGTTTTTCTTCATACTCTTCACTGCTCTGCAACAATTGAAAAGCTTTTTTTTTTCTGCTACTATGCTGATTGCACTTAAAATAAATGCAACTCTGTCCTTTCAATGCCTGATCTTTGCATTGCTGGCCTACCTGTCCTATTTCATGTCTTGTATGGCAGAGGGCAGCCACACTCAAAAATTTTTTTTTGAGAGCGACAGACAAAGTAATGATAAAAGCCTTTGCAAACCACCACCAGTGACTAAGCCTTTTAGGAACGTATTTTTCTTCTTGACAGAGCTGGTTTTGTTTCCCAGACACTTGCACATCAGAATCCAACTAGCAGGCATTCAGGGAAAAAAAAAATTAAATGAGAAGGGTTTAGATGTACAAAACGCAGCTGAGTACCACGTCCATTCATGTTCTCTTCAGACTTTCTTTACAGAGATAACACGTACAGTGTAATCAGCCAATGTTCATGTACACGAGTAGGCACTTCACAAAGTTTTGGAAACTGAGAAAGATGCCAGGCAGAATTCAGCTGGGCTGTGCTAACAGAATCTGGCAGGTTCCTTGTCCCACCACAGCCTGGAAATGTGCATCTCCCTGCTACCTCTCACCTGTCCAGATGTGCACCTGACCCACCTTGGTACAGAGGTTCCTAGAGACGGATTTTATTCCCCAAGAACGCAATTTGAATGAATAAAATTTTCAGCTAATTCACCCACTCTGGTAAGAAGCCTCCCAGGTAGCTAGCAACAGGACGAGAGGGAATGGCCTCAAGTTGTGCCAGGGGAGGTTCAGGCTGGGTATTAGGAAAAACTTCTCCGAAAGAGTGAAACAGGCTGCCCGGGGAGGTGGTGGAGTCACCGACCCTGGAGGTGTTGAAGACACGTCTGGATGTGGCACTAAGGGACATGGGTTAGTGGTCTGATGGGTAATCTAGGTGGATAGTTGGACTACATGACCTTAGAGGTCTTTTCCAAAAGTCTTTTCCAACCACGATGATTTTATGATTCTAAGTACGTTGTCTCAGCAGTCCCTGCTAACTAAGTCTGTTTAGACAACCACAAAGCCTGTAAACTCGAGTGGAAGGAGGAGAGGCTGACAACAGCCCTTCTGTATCCACCCGCTGGTACCAGCGGCTCCATCTAACTTTTGTCCCAGCGCAGGGCGTGTGGGTCTCACCTCGTTATGGAGCCAGCACATGCACCAGCATTCCAGGTTGTCCAGTGTACATGTAGCTAGTGAAATCTTTAGGAATAATCCTGCTCTGCACAAGCTTTCATAACAGCCAATAAACTAAAAAAAAAAAAANACCAATAAATATTGTTAAGCAATATTTTCAGTTTCTCAAAACTAATGAATTGTTCTCAGTATGGAAGCAATGGGTGATGCTTTAAATCCAAGATGCTGCAGCTTCTGAAATGGCATGACTCACTGAGTTTGTACAAACACAGCTATTACTTCCTTGGCCCTATGCTACCACGACGCAATTTACGTCCACACAGATGGAAACAAATCCATTTGACAAATAGAATGGAACAAAACATCGCAGAATAAGGCACTTCAGTTCAAACTAAATCTTTATTCATATGGAAAATACTATTTTTCTTTTTGCAAATGATGCTAATAAATAAAAGTACTCAGAAAACTTTGCTTAGAGTTAAGTGACTAGTTACAGCCACAGAGCTTTTAATTCCCGTTAAAACCACGCCAACAATCATGCAGATTGGCTACGAGAAAGCAATATAAACTATATTTTATTTTGTGCAATCTTATTGTACAATCTTAATGCTATCTTCTTCTAAACCATTTCACATAGATTGAAATGCAATTTCAAAACAAATACTGAGGGACATATTCTACGCTTATTCCACATATGGAGCCGTGTACAGTGTAAGCCCATAAATGTATGACGTCGTTAAGCATTTAAAGAAGGGAAAAGAAAAGAGGACCCCATTCTGAAAACTCAGACAAGTTTATAAACATAAGAGAAGAAAAGCTCACACCAGTGAGTTCTCAAGACAAATACATTATCAAAACGTAACAATAAATTATATTAAATTTAATAATGTTCATCCTTAGAACTTTTTTCTTTTTTTTTCTGAGGAAATATCACTTAAAAAGCACACCAAACCTTCCAGCAATAAGAGTCATACTTTAAGTTTACATATCTCAATTTCCCACTTGGATACAATTCTGTTTTCTACTAGACTTCAGCTTTGTGAGCATATTCTTTATTGTAACTTTAAAAACAAATGGAAAAATGTTGCAGTTAAGCTGTGCATCAAACACATCAAGGTGAGAAACAGGCACTTGACAGTATAATGTGCAAGGCAAAACCTTTACTGGTCACAGTATAAATAGTTTCTTCAGGAGGGAAATTCAGAGTCCTCAGCCCACTTTGGAGGGTAAAACACCAAGGGCCGCCAGCAGATCTTCTGTTCTTTTAGGTCAGCACCAACAACCAAACCAAACACTCGCTCGTGCCTTGGGCTTAGAGGGTGTTCCGTAAACTATAAAATGCAGCATACTTTACCCAAGAATCCTAATTCTTTCCTATAATTAACCTCAGCATATGTCCTTGCCAAAGACAAATACTGAGTTTACCCACAGACTAAACAACGCAATATAAATGCTAACTCTTTCTCCTCTGTTAGTATTTTTTAACATCTAATGCCAATTTTATAAATACATTTGCCAGTTACAAGACCCTGTTTTGTAGCACAAAACACTGGTGTTCTATACAAAATTAGGAACAATATCTTTTAACATCCTATTAAACACAAGAAAAATAAAACAAAAATCCATTTTGCTATGTTCCTCCAGGCACATCAACAGGAATCTCCAAAGAATACCTATGCAGGAGCCATAAGCCAGAAAACTGTTACATGAATTGGAAGAGAGAGGAGAAAGAGAGCACTAAGAAAGGAATAATGTGGCAATAAGAGAAATAAGGTACAAGCTTAGAAGAAAATTGCATGCATCCCTTTTCATAAGCTTCTTGCAAAAATATGTTTACAGGACATCTATTAAATATAAAGGTATGTGTTTCCTTGTAAAAATGCTGATTTTCTCTCAGATGCTAATCTGATCTTCCTATTGTACTGGCCATATTGCTAGGCAGTCAACAAAGCTTCCAGTTCCGTTATACCAGTTTCACAAACAGGAGAGAAAAGGGTTCTGTTCAGGTTTGTCAGGAAACGTTTGGTTTGATTTGCTTTCCATGAATCTTAAATATATAGTATTTATATAGGTCATATAAATAAAATGGAAACGAACTTTGGATCTGACATCGGCTGCTAATGTGAGACAATACGCTAGAAAGAGGCACTTTTAGTATTCTATGTACATTTCAAATCTCAAGTTCAACACTTCGCCCCCTTTTACCAAAACTGAAAACATCAGTAGCTAATAGGACAGAGCTTTAGAACAAAAATGCTTCAGAAATCGTGTGCATGCACATACTTGCAATGGCTCAGTTATCCTGAAAATGCCAGTCTATTTCAATTGCTGCTTATAGAGGGAAGGGTAAGGGGCGGTCAAGAAACTGTACAAAACAAAACAACTGTTTGCAGAACAGGGTTCAGCTACTGTAAAAATGAAAACATTCGTCCTTCCATAAGAAGCAACTTATCCTTAAATTCAGGACTGTGCATACTGAATACTGAGATCTTATACTCACTGCTGCTTTCCAGATGTTCAATCATTTCTATTTTTGGCATGACATACATCTTAAAAACTGAGAAGTTCAGCTTTGTCCAGCAACATTCAATGAAAAAGCTCTGGAAGACCCATTTGACCTGACTACTGGTAATTCCTTCCGTCACAGGAGCTTCACATTTGAGCAGTATTCTCCCATTTCGTACACAGTACAGCACATTGTGACAGCTGAGCATCCTGCGTGCACAAGCTGAAGCATATGCTGAGGGTGAAGATCTGGAAAACAGTCTACTAAGGACAAGCATTCTTCCTGCAAGCTACAGATCAGTATTCTTATTTTAAAAGGGACAGCATCAAAACTAAAATTTTGAGTGACCCTCAAATCCCAGGAAAAAATCAGGACCTCTAGCTAGTGGGAGCTCCTACATAAGGCAGTCAAATTTACAACCAGTGTATACATTCGCTAAGGAATTACTTTTTTTTTTGGTAAAACCAACAATCCAACATACTGCAGAGTCTGAATGTGAAATATAGGCACAAAATAGATTCTCTACTTTTTCTGTGTGTGTGGAAAACATAGCTATTTAACAATGTAGTAAGAAAATTTACTATCAGGTGAGCAAAAATTTTTAACAATCTGAATAAAACAAAGTACTGTATAAAGGTGCAATATTGAGCAGATTTGATTTTGGTTTAAACACACAAGTAAATCGTGGAACCTTTCTCTTCTTACCTATGAAGTACTTCACATTACCAGTATCATTCTAGTTCTTCCCAGTTGTCAGTAAGGTTACCTTTGCTCTGACGCCTAATGCTAACCAGCTTTCCAGCTGATTTGATACTCCACCTGGAACTGTTTCCTGAGCTGGCCAGGTTTGTGTATTTTGTGGAGCCTTTGGTTTCATCTTCCCAGCCTGACCAGGCTGAATAGTCACTTAAAGCAGTTGCTGCATCAGTGGCAGAGTCAGCAGCAGTAATCTGCGGCGGTTCCCATCCCTCAATCTCATCTGGTTTCCTAGATTGGACATTCTGCTTTATCACCAAACTGTCCCAAAAACCTGGCTTCTTTTCTGACTTCATCTCTTCCTTTAATTTTAGGTTTGTTCTAGAAAATAACAATGAGGTGATTAATTTCTTCATTTAACAACGCATGTAACAGTTTATTAATAACATTCAACTAAATTATTATGTTTTATAGGAATGAATACTAAAATACTGTTCAACAAAATGGAAGCATCTAGAACTTTATCCAAAGCTAGCTCTGCAAGTTCATTAGAGGAGTCAGCCATCATTCTGTGACAGCACATCCATAACTGTCACCTTCAGGAATAACACCTTTCTATACACGTAAGGCTAAGCACAGCAGAATCTTGCAGCGATAAAACAGAAATAGATTGAGTATGACAATTTATTATAATAAAACTCCCCACCCCCAACCTGTGAACTACACAGAACTGCCTCTGGATATATATGAAGCATTTGAGCTTGCATTACAACAATTTAGGACTTTAACCAAAACAAATCCAAAACACAGAAGAAGTATTATGAAAGTATTTTGTCTACCACCAGTTTTAAACGCTCGCTATTTTTCTCAGTTTCATATACCTGTTTCCAAGTTTCCAATGATACCTTATATCCTAAAATATTTCATGTACAGTATTAGGGCCTTATAGATACTGGTACTCCTTTCTTTTCTTAAAGATATGCACAGTACTTAAAAACAGTTGCTTTGTATTTCTGAAAAGAAATTCCAAAAGTTCTCTCCCAAAAATGAGAAAAAACAACCTTGGTACATAATCCATCCTCATTTCTCTCCAAGACATTTAAAAGGCATTTATTATGAGACATAATAATAAATGTCATATCTCATTAAGAAAAATGATTTTGTATGTGCAGTGAGGTGCATCTAAAGTACAAAATGTACATGTCAGATGTTTATGCACAGGTTTATGTACAAGGTTCTGGTTAGGTATGTAAGCACAAAACAGAACACAAAGGGCCAAATACCACTGGTGAAGCACACCATCTTCAAGGTGCAAGGAGCTAATAAGTACGCTGAAAGCACTACTTACTACTAGCATACAAATTTCCAAGCCACAAATAAAACACCCACTGAAATTTTATGAATGTTTCTATTAAAAGAGTTTTTTCCCATTAACAATAGCTTAACATAAGGAGCTTGATGCTATCGTGTTTAAGGAGAAGCAATGGAACCAAAACCTTTCCAACAACTCTTTCTTCAGTGAACTTAGCATTCTCAGAATTCTCACCCTGCTAAGGCTGGTCATAGATTCCAACCACTATTCTTATATTTCTGCCTAGAGCATTTGAGAAGTTGTGTTTTTCTTTAAAAATAAAGTAAGAATCATGGCATATGGTTATAGGAAGACAGCCCCCAAACTTAAAATACATGCAGTTTTCATAGGGACACTAAAAATCTTTTTCCATACTTATGGTAACTTGGTTTCCATACTGTCTCTGCTCATTTCGCTGGGTCTTCATTCTTATTTTCAGCATAAATTGCGAAGGATCCTTAAAGGAACCAAAGCAAATGCCAAGAAAACTGTAGCTAGGAACTTCTACTGAACAGGCTCAAAACAAAATGGAAATGTATGTATTTGTATTTTAAAAATGCTTTATATATACGTGTGTGTATCTATATGCACATGAATACACAGACATACTGAAATACATGTATTTCAATGTAAACTAGAAACACAGCACACTACGACAAGTCTTACCAAAGCTTCTATTTGGCAGGAACTGATGGGTGGCACATTTCTTCCTGTTTGTATCCAAGGTAATTGGGCAAGGTATGGAGGCAAAACCTACATGTGCTTGCTGCAACAGCAAACTGCTGGCCCTGGGAAGAGGTCGGTCTGTCTGTTCAGACAAGCACCCTCACCACAACAGCAGCAGAACTGCCCAGTGAACATTTCAGCTCCAAGATGGAAGCTTTGCAGAACCTGGTACAACTACACCGCTTAACCTTTCCAAGTATAGACAAGACTTCAACAGAGGAAGTAAAGCATGTAAAAAAAGGAATTCCTAAGCTCAACTGTTAAATAATCATCAAGAGGAAAGAAGGGCATGGATGATCCTTTTACTCAGAAACCTTTCCACAGCTGAATTCCCTCTTCTTCCTGACACACCCAAATAGGTTATCAACATCCATCCTGTCCTCGTACAGCATGCCTTACAAATGTGTAACTCAGAATGAATAGTTCTGAAATGCACATAAACCTTTCTTTGTGATTTAACTTCCAGGGGCTGAACACGACTGCCGTTCAGCCTCTGCCGTCAATGTTTTGCAGAGCTATTTTCTGTTCCAGTTTGTGTATTTTTACAGCAGATAGAACAATCAGATTAACTCACCCTTTGGATTTTGGAGACTTGCATCCTGCTAGCAACTGCTGTTCATCATCTTTATTGAACATAGATGTCACTTCCTTCCAACCCCGGAAACTTGCGCCTTGAACCTACGCAGAGATATAAACATACTCATAAATGTGTACCACAGAACTTAAGCAGAGAATGCGTGCCTGTGCAGACTGCTTGCTGGCTGATGGGCAGCTACAGCCCCACCTCTCTCGTGCTGTGCAGCTGGGAGCACGGAGGCTCTCTCATTTTGAAAAAGAGCAGGTTGGGTGGCTGCAGAAAGAGCTGTTTCCTGCTGAGCAAAGAGTACAAAGCCTTGATGGTCTGCAGAAACCAGCAAGTGATGTCAATGAGAGCAGCTGGGCTGCTGGATGCTCTCCTGCAGGCAGGAGCTGCTGGCTGCATTTTAATCTACAGCACCTAAGAAGGGTAACACAGGAAATCTAGGCAGCTTAGGAAGCAATTTAAGGGGTTTCAGGAGACAGAAATGAAATGAACAGTCATTGCTGAAGGGGCCACAACGAGCAGGACAGCTGGCTGAATTACGAAACTTCTAAGATTTTACCTGCTTTGCACTCATTGTTCCTGTTTTTAAACTCACCCAAACTACATCTTGTGGCCCTGCAAGCAAAAAGTGGAGGTATGAGCACTGGCTCAGCAGCAAAACGTGATGTGGGGCAATGGTACATTATGGTACGCTCTCTAAATTTATGCTGTAAGTTTAACCATCCCAGCAAAAAGATTTCCAACAGCATTAAGGGTTTAGTTCCCCATCCCTCAAAAACAAACAAACAAAAAAAGTTATTTTTCTTTTAGAATCATAGATTCCTTAGAGTTGGAAGGGATGTTTAAAGCTCATCTAGTCCAACTTCCCTGCAATAGTGACTGTGACAGAAATGCAAGCACATGTGTCTAACAGAATCTAAGAGTTACTGTTCTTCCTGGCAGTCTCACACAAATGGCACTGTGACAGCCTATCACTGCTACTTGATTACATTAAAAAATACAACAATACGTTACGAAATACGTAAACAATCAAAAGAAAATTGTAGTTGTCAACACAAGTGAAGGCTAATTCATCACTATTATTAAGCTTTGTTCTTTCTGCGGAACTCACTGGTGCAAATTAGTATGAATTTGACATTGCAATCGATTACTGGCACACCCACGTAGGAGTTAAAAGATGCATGTGAAAATCACCTATGAACTGAGTATAAACACCGCATAGGAAAGCCCTGATACTGACGACTTGTCTGCTTTCAGAAACCCACAACTTTCATCATTTAGGGGAGTACATCAGTGCCCTTGCTGCTGCATGTTAGCCACAGCCTATTTCCACCTCTTGCTCCCCTGTCCCACTGTGCCCTACACCTCTGCTCCTCGCCACCTCCCCTACTGACCCCTGCACAGTCCCAGGCACTGAGAGCCAGCAGACAGAGCAGGGCCACCCGAGGATTAACAGCAAGGTCTCATCTAGCCTCTCCCACCACTCAGTTTCATTTTGGTGGGATGCAAATGCAGATCCAGATTCAGACACAGCTCAGAAGACCTCTGAAGAAGGAAGGCTGAGCAAGCTTAGGGCAGTTCCCCACCCTCCCTTGTGGGACACGGACCATCTAGGCACAGGAAGGTTGTGTCCAGCACAGCCCAGCCCTCTGCTACTGCTCTGCCCACCTCTTCCCAAACCCAGCCCCGATCTTACCAAAAGCCACAGCATTCCTCGTGGCTTCATAAAAAAAGCAACTGCTTCTATATGTATTTTTTTCCACTACGAGAACAAAGTGAGTACAGATTACAATGAGAAAGTTCTGATACGCAAGCAGATGCTATTTTTAATGCTGTTAGAAATAGGCAGACAGCCAACCTCAGCTCTGCATCCCTGCCCTAGGCTCCCCCTACCCGTGCTGTACACCGGTGGCACTGGCAACAGCAGCACACAAAACCAGGGGGTGCGGTGGTGCCTTCACACAGGCCCCTCACCATGCAAAATCCTTGTGCTGAAACTCGCAGCTTCTCCAAGCAATATCTAATGCCTGGAAAACCCATGGTGTAAATAAAGGTCTAAGAGGCTCTAGCCTCTAATGGCCCAGCCCTGTCAGCTCTTTCTGTTGTTCTGTTAAACTCTAACAAGTTTAACGTGAGGATTTTGTTCCTGTGTTGTGGATTCCTGTCACTGCAACATATTTCATTCACAACAAACATCCAAAAAATGAGGAAAAACCAAGATGTTAGACCTTGAAGGAAGTAGCCTGTTTTAAATATGTATCTATATGTAAATTTAAAAACAAACAAAAAATCACCAACACTCTAGAAGGCACTTAGTTTTTTGCACACTGGAGAACTCCTCCATCTTCTGTTACCTTCCTCAGACTCCAACCTCAAGCCTCTGTGGGCAGGAACCTCTGTTACGACAGGCACGCCTCAAATAAAAGCAGCTCCTAAAAACTTTCACTGCCTTAATCCTTCAGAGTCAATGAAAGACCCAGTACCCCTCAGTGATCTAAGCGTATCTTTCTTCACAAATAATGATTCATCTAATCTATAAATCTGCAGATAAAAAAAATGAAAAGAAAAGAACCATCCCACTACAGTTTTCAAGTAGTAATTCAACACAGACAACTGGCCTGACCTAAATCATACGTGCCTTTAAAGAACAGCATTGACAAAAGACCACTTGGAGATCAATATCCATGCAGACTTATGTTTAATGTTAAAAGAGTATACCAACACACGCATACACCCCCTTCTCTGAATCTAGAAAATTTTGCATGTTTCACTGATACAACTCTAACCTCTGCTGTATTGTTTTGGACACTCAGGTAATCCTACAGTTAAAAGAAAATTTAAAAAAAAAAAAAAAAAAAGGCCAAATTCATTTTATAACAAAATCAAAATCCTCTTAATACCTAGACACAAGTTTTCCATATTCTTAACTTTTAACAACTTTTTTTCACATATGATTTCACTAAGCTTGATGCCGATTTACAGATGTCTTCAAGAACAATTATGAGAAGAGGTCCATTCAATGTCAAGCAGATAGAGTGTTCAGGTCTCCAGATAAAAAATTACGGAAGGCCATCTGGTGACTCTTCCTACCTGTGTGTAAAGCATTAACCACGTACATAACATTGTACTACTCCTTCAGCATCTAGCAACTTACATTTTAATGAAGAGGTACTCCTGTGACAGATCCACTAAACCTTTAAGACGTACCTCTACCACTTATTTAGTTGCAATTTCCAAAGAAAAATCTGCTAGGATGATCCACATGACAGCATCAATGTCCAAGGAGAACATATTTTGCTAGTATGTGATAAAGTTTGGAGTCAAAATGTATTTTTGGAGTCACTGTGTTCGGAGCCTCCCTCTAAGGAGAGCTCCAAAAGCTGCCTTGACCTGGTCCTGGGCACCCGGCTCTGGGTGTCCCTGCATGAGCAGAGCTTGGGCCACATGGACCCAGAGGTCCCTGCCAACCTCAACCACTCTGTAATCCTCTGAAAACTCACCGTGCAAAGCCTAGTGGATATGAAACAGACTAAGGTGAAAGAAACTCAAGAAATTCAACAGCAAAATCAGAACCACAGCTAAGCTCCCTCTTCTAGATCTGCCCTCACCAGTGCTGCCACTCTGAAGCATGATTCACTCAGCTGAAAAGGAAGAATCAGCTCACTCTTGATGGCCTCTTCAGCAGTACCACACCAAAGATGACAAACCTTAGCAAAGGACGAGGTGATATCCTTCCTTTCCAGTTCAAGATGACTTTTTCTAACTGCTGAACTATTTAAAACAGCAATCTTTCTTTTTGACCATGGCTGTCATATAACTGTCACATGCTGAAGGACAAAAAACCCTAAAACAACCAGATGCATTTGCTTATTTCTTTACGATTTTCTTTGAAGATTTTAACCTAGAGGTAAGTGCTTCTCCCAATGCAGCTGGAGTAGTTTCAAGTGTATCTGCTAGCAGGTACGATCAAGTAAAGAGATCTTAAAGTCACTGTTCTCTGAAACCATGAGTTTGACTTGCAGCAGTTTCAACAGCTTTGCAAAGTTATGCAAAATATGAAAATAAACTACTGATATGGTCTTAAAGCATCAAGCCATTTGTACAAGTTCTGTATTTCATTTTTACGATGTAGCTGTCTACACAAGACTCCAAAGTACTACTCCTGAAGTTTTCAAAGAAGTCCACTGAACAGCTCATATTTGCAAACTTTTGAAGTACTTTTTCCATGCGTCAATGGAAAAAGAAATCATTCAGTACCAAAAGTTCACAGAACCACAGAGCCTATAGGGCTGGAAGGGATCTCTGGAGATGTCTACTCACCCACACTGCTCAAAGCAGGGACACTCAGAGCAGCTTACCCAGGACTGTGCCAAGTTCGATCTTGAACAGGTGGAGACTCCACAGCCTCTCGGGGCAGCCTGTTCCAGGGCTTCACCAAACTCACGGTGAAAACATATTTTGTTATGCTTAAATGGAATTTCTTCCACCTCAATTTGTGCCCATTGCCTCCTGCCCATTCACTGGGTACCATGGAGAAGTCAGATTCCATCTTCTTTATATTCTCCCTGCTACTGAAGTACCTGCAGAAACCTTTTCTTGTTGCTCTGTATTTCCCTCACCAGATTTAACTCTAAGTGGGCTCTGGATTTCCTAACCCCACCCTTGCATGCTCAGAGGGTGTCTTTATGTTCCTCTTCATCACTGCACCCTGCTGCCACCTCCTGTATGTTTCCTTTTTACGGCTTTTTTTTTTTTTTCCCAGAAGCATCTTGTTCATCCACACAGGCCTCCCGTCACCTCTACTCGTTTCCCTGGTTGAGAGGGCAGACTATTCCTCAGCTTGAAGGAGGAGATCTCTGAAAATCAAAGCTGACAGCACTAGAATAGAACTGGGTGTACAGTCAAAACTTCAGGTTTAAAAAAACTAAAAATGTAAAAACAAAACAAAAAGACAAGTGAAATGCCCATAAGGGACTGCTAAGCGAACAGATACAACTAAGGACTCGCACTGTAACATCAGATGTGAGAAAGTCTAAACCTTTAGGGGACCAAGTCAGCTGCTGAGTCTACTGCTTTTTTAAAAATGCCAATGAGAAACTAAGTAGAAACCTCTCAAGATGCCATTTGAATGCTGTGTGAAATAGGATCACAGGCTGGTCTCATGTTGGATTCACTACCAGAGCATGGAACCTCCCTATCAGAACAGCCATTAATAAAAACTTTCTCCCCTAACACCCATTTTAGGTCTTGAAAATCCGCATCTCAGTGCTCTGTGCAATCATCTAGAAGGATCAGTACAAGTGAAACAGAGATATAAATTAATCCAGCAACTGGCAGACTACTGAAAAACCATCATCTTCTTTCCCTTCACTAGGGTAAATTCCAGCTTATGAGGTACTCTCTCTACCATGATAAAACTGCCATTTAATTAGTGTATCTTCTGAAACGGGGAGTACAAGCAGTCACTTCCAGAACACCGTGTAAAGGATGCAGTCTGTCCATCCCTAGTCCAACTGCCTGCTGTTTCTCCCCCTCACTCCTATTCCCTCTGCTTTGCCAATGCTTCAGTATTGGTGCCCATCTGTGAGACAGATTCCTTGAGGGAACTTTCACAAGATGGCAGATCTGGTTTATCAGACACTGCTGCTGAAAAGGGCAGACCCACTGCCCTACTCACATTTATACTGCCTTCCTTATGCCATGGTTTTGTACCCATGTGATACTGTGGAAAACCAGTTCAACTCACTAAGCAAGCAGAACGCCAATCCATTCATTTTTTGCATTCTTTTGGGTTAATGGTAAGAATCAGTTCATTAAAAGATGTCAGAATCAGATAATCACCAAAGAAGATGGAGGTCAGGGGCAACACAACTTTTTTTTTTTTTTTTGGTAGCAGAAATTACTCTATCAATTCAAGTAATGAAAATTGCAGCCATCTCGCTTCCATACAGCCCTGTATGTACAGCGTGGCTTTTCCAAACTCACCCCTCTTAAGGTTCATTATATAACCTCAACCCTCACAGGAAGGTTTCTCTGTTTTGTCTGAATATTGATTCAAGTGAATAAACTAAATATAAACTGCATATGTTGACCACATTTTTTTCTTTCTTTGGATAAAAATGGGGAACAAATGCCTATCGACAGTTAACTCAATATATCAAGTACATCAAGAAAGGGCCAGGTCCTCTCAAGTTGGAAGTCTCCTATAAACCTGAGAGGTATTACTACAAATAAAATACTTTGAGTATATCAGTTTTCACCACACCAACAAATTCAGATGATTGACATGACCCTCAGCTTCCCATACGAGTAGACGGGCAATGAGTAATAAATCAGAGTCAACTGAGAAACAGTAAAGCATCACTAAGACGACTTTTCAGTTAATTTTACTGTCAAAGGCACATAACTAGTAATTGGAGATCTACGTAGTGGTAAGAAGGTTCATGAAAAATTAGGCTAAAGGTGACAAATGAGTATTACTAACGGTTATATACTAAAGAAGTAGAAGACTTAAAAGTAAATGAAAAAAGTATGTTGCAGAAATATATGAACGCTGCACAACACAGGGAGGGGAAGAGAAGAACAGAATTCAATCAAGTTCAGGAACAATAGTAAGGACTTGGGACATTATGTTAGAGGTATATGATAAACAGTTAACATTTCCAAGTGAGTGATTAAAATATGTTTGAATATTACTCTGACCGATACGGTACTGTTTTATGAATGGGTACTAGTACTTGCAACATATTCTCATTGGACTTTTCTACTTCTTGGCCGCTGACCAGCAGGGCTCGAGGGAACAGAAGTCACTCTCTGTGGGCTACAAGAAGCCACATGACAAGACTCTTAGCAACCAAAAAGAGCAATTTTGTGCTCTGTATACCTGCAGTGAGAATCAGCATGTTCAATGCCGTTGTGCAGTTAAGCAGCTAATCCCTAAAAAGCCTCTACTCAGCATGTATGAAATGAGATTTTCAGAAATTTATATTCTGGCCAAGTTTGAGCAGACCTTCACAAGTATCTTCACACAAGATTGACAACTGGTGAATCAAAATCCTGCAGCAAACTAGAGGCACTATACAAAAAACTTGCACAATTTTCTGTTTTAAATGTAAGCAAAAATGGATTTTCCTCTCAACCTTGACTGAGAAGAAACAACTGTTTGTTCTGCAGCTTTCCTTTCTCCTCACTCTGGCAAAATGAGGCTAAAATAAAAAGCCAGAGAGGAATTTTCAATATAAGTACTTTACAGTCCAATAAAGTTACAACTAAGTGTTTTACAATAAAAAATGTCAATCAGCTTTAATTAAAGAAGTGTTGTTCCCACATTACAGGAAGCCTATTCACAACATGCAAGAACTCAAATAACAAAGAATTCAAAATGAAAAAGCAACCCCTCTCCAAATCTGTCTCCCAGATCTCAAAGTATTTTTAAGGGGAAATTTCTCAACTGGTGTGCAGACCAACAATCACTCTATCCCGGGGTTCACAGGAGGAGAAACTCCAGAATTTGGCCCTACTGGATTTCCCATCTCCAGTTTCATTATTAAAATGATGTATCTTGTTTCTCAAAACTACCTGTCTCTTTCCAAAAGCTGGCAATTGCAGATGATGCCTCCACTGTACTTCTAACTCCAAAGCTCAGCACTGAGCTCTGTCCCCTGAGATGAGCTTATCCGAGGCCAAAGACCGACGTGCACACGGGTTCCAGCTTCTGCCCTTCCCAGCGTACCACCAGAGGAGGGTTCACAGCTCCTCCACTGGGGATGCCACAAGGCTTTCTGATCAGCTGTACCTGCCTTTTAGGTGAACCAGGAAGAGGGAACCTGAAGACTGCAGCATTAAAGCCAGCATGTCCCCGCTGCTGGGTGGGTACTTCTTGCATGAGCACAATGTAACATCATTTTGCAATCTATGGCTCCAGCTGCTAGGACCAGCTCCCACTTAGGCACTTTCAAACCTGGGTCAAAGGCTTTTCTGTCAGACTGGGAATGAGAACTGGCCTAAAACTTGTGCTTTAAGATACCGTAAAGGCTACCCTAAAGGGCAGATGATCAAAATTTGATTCCTTTTCTTCAAGAACTTCATTGTTCTTCATTAGACTGCTTCAACATGGAGACTCGTTCATGAAATACACATACTGAAAAGGCCAAACAAATAATTCACAGCTTTTTATATTAAACATTCGGGAGCTCGTGGGATACCACTGTACTGACAGCTTCTAAGAAGACAGAAAAACCAAATAAAACACAGAAGTACTTCCAGACACAACAATAAAGACAGAGAAGCTAGAAGGATAAGGAGTATTTTTAGGGAATACATTTTTAAGACAAGAGGGTTTTGCTTTACAACAGAAAAATACTGCAGCTCAGTGGTTTGCCTGGGGCCTTTTTTGTCCTGAAACCAAAACACGCACTTAGCAGGTCATCCTGAACGGCTAAGAAATGGACAAAAAAGTTTCAATATAAAATAACGTTAAGATTGTTCTCCTCAAATGTTATCAGCTGGCATAAAGCAAACAGCAGTTTATGTCTCCATAAGAAGGAATACATTTCTTTTTCTTAAAAGCAGAAAGATATAGTACAATTGTGCTCCCACTATCATTGAAAATCATGCTGCATCTCAAGTAGAGCAAAAAAGAATTAACAGAGGCAGATGTTTATACACGTTAATGTGAAGTATTCTATTACACTAATGACACTATTTTTAAATACTTTTCTCTATACCTATGGAATTTCAAAACAAGCTCTAGCATATCATAGCAACTTCCAGTTCTTTCATCTTCTATCAATGTAGTTAAAGAACATCCAAAAAAAAATTCTTGGACACATATCAAGGCAAAAAAAAAAATAACTCCAAAGCCTACTTTTCTGAAAGAGATACAAGAAAGTCCTTAATCTCTTGTGGTCACAGTGGCAGTTGAGTTACATATCTAATGGAATATATACAAAAATCTCTCCTACTACTTGTGTTTTCAACATCTTTCACAGGTAACATTTAGTACTTTAGATTTCACTTCAGTTATTTCTGTGGATTCTTATTTTCATTTTGTGTTTTAATATGTACTATGTGAAAGAACAAAAATGGTGAAGGTACTTTTCTTTCAAGAAACAACTAGAAAGCTGCTTTATTTCCTTTCAGCTACTACACTGCTAATATCACTTCAATGAGAAATCAACGGCAGTATAAGGAAGGACCATAATTAACTATAAAATCATCAATAAAGTATATAAACATTCTCCTTAATTCAGACTGCACTTGAGGAATAGCAAAGTTCGTAACACACACTGAGTGAAATACATATATATGACATAAAAGATACTATACTTTCAAAGAAGAGGTATTTACCTTTGTTGCAAGTTGTGACACTGAAGATGGAACTTCATCATGAAGAAACTGGTCTTTATTCTCAAAAAAAAAAAAAAAAAGAATAAGAATAAGAATAAAAAAGGCTCATGGTCAGTTTCAGTTTGGCAACCAGCAGTAACATTTCAGAATATCCATAAATGCTTTTATTCTATTTAAAACATTGTAATAGAAAATTGACAAAACATGATGACATCACAGGACTAAGCAAACATCACTGCTAACGCTGCACCAGAAAACACAAAATCAACTCCCTACAAAACCAAGAAACCCACATCAAAAAAAGACAGCTCAAAAACACTTGTGTCAGAATGATTTCCACACAATTAAAATCTAAAATTTTCACTTGAGTCTTAAATTAATAGTTGTTTCTATATTTTTTGGATCTACATTCACTTGACGAACGCTGTAGCAGACAGCAGCCTGTGCAGGGTCTATAGGCTGGAGTGGGGATGTCCAAAGATCATCTCTTCTTTCACATCGTAACGTCCTATGCTTCCACTTCACTACAGAAAAACTTTTGCCCACATTCCTTTCTCCTCTGCTTTCACCTTACGTTTCCTGAAGAAAACCAGAGCACTGAAGATGTTAGCAAAGGCAATTCAATAGGGCAGCATTTATGTCCACCTCTGAACCAAGCTGGTACGTCAGTGCACTCATGCAAGCTGTCAACAGTCTCCTCAAGACAGGACAAGCAAGAGCATTACTAGGAATAGTTTACAGGTCAAAGAGGGATATGGGAAGTGGGGCATAGTATACATAAATTATGTCATTTTATTTTTTGCTCTACATATAGCTCCAAACACAAGCAGTCCCCACACAGAAGGTAGGAGAACAGAAACCTACAACTTAAATTATTTAACAGCAATTCCAAAAAAATAAAATAAAATAACCTCACAAAAATTGTAACAGAATGGATTATGGAGAGCATCTTTGAAGTGACAGTTTCACAGAACCCCCAGGAGCTACTTTGGTCCATTTTTTCCTTGTGTCAGACAACTACTGTTTCAAAATCAAATTAATCAACTCTTTTTTCCCCTCAACTAAAAGGAAATATTAATGAGTTTATATGCTTAGGGTTTTTTGTTTATGTGCTTTTTAAGGTAACTCCATGTAAACAAAACCACATACCTCTACACACACAAAATGCTCAAAGACCTGACAGTTTGCTACCAGCATTAGGAAAAGGTGAGAAAGCCGACAGGCTTTTTGCTTTTTGCTGTTTCTAGTCATGGGGGGGGCAGAAGTATCAGCTTCCTCTGTGAGAGACCGCCTTCAGAATCCATGCATCCTTTTTTTATTGTATTTCATTTCCTAGCAATGTTTCCATGCACAAACAAGGGATGAGGATGGCGTTAGGAACATTTCTGGAACAATCACAGAATCATAGAATGGTTCAGGTTGGAAGGGACCTTAGAGATCATCTTGTTCCAACCCCCCTGCCATGGGCAAGGACACCTCCCACTAGACCAGGTTGCCCAAAGCCCCATCCAGCCTGGCCTTGAATACTTCCAGGGAGGGGGCATCCACAGCTTCCCTGGGCAACTTGTCCCAGTGTCTACGAACAAGTATGAAGACCATCGCACTGTAGTTTAGCAACAACTGTATGCTGGAAATAGCAATTTGCAGATATACAGCTGTACTTGTTGGGCAGAACACAAAGTCAGGAACTCCTATCATCATCCAAAATGAGAATATTGCTTCCTGTGGATCTCAACAAGTTAGTGAACTTCCGGATGTCGGTCAGCTGTCTTAACACAGGAGGATATCATTGTAGATGGGATACCAAAACTACAAAGCTAACATTTGTGCAGTACTCCAAAATGAAATTCAGTTCCTTTTTTTTTTTTTTTACCCCTCCCAGTTCAAGGAGAGAATCATTGGATCATTGGCAATGTTTCAAACAGAAATGCCACACAAAATTTCAGGGTAAGAGCTAAAGAATATTTCATCTGATTTGTCCAAATTTTTACCAAAAATAATAGTAAAAAAAATAAAAATCCAAGAACTCGAAAAGCCTCCAGGAAAAGTATGGTAAGAGGAAAAGTGACTTCAGGCATCCAGAGCTGTCAGAGCCGCCAGGTTCAACAAGCACCAGTGCTGTCTCCAGAACAAACAAGGCACCATTGGTGCCTCCCAGAGGAATAACACCTCTCACTTTCATTCTTCCAGCTCTCCAAATACATTAAGAAGGATTACAAAAATACGATGGTGCATAAAGAAAAGACGGAAGGGTGAAGGCACACAGCCTCCAGCAAGTCAGAGCATACGGAAACAAAAGTGTGAAACAACTTCCACAGTGCAAGCTTTTAGGGAAAAGGGAGGGATGCAGTGAGCACCTCGCAGGGCTTGGGAGCCAGATTACAGGCTTAGTAAAATTGGGATACCATCTTACATAAACAATGTAATTTGTAATGAATGGTTAAAAAATAAAACACAATATTTTTGTCCAAGTGTGACAGGTAGGGCTGTGCTTTTCTGCTGAAAACATGCTACTATGCACAGACATGCAACGTGTCCCTCACAAGGAACAGGGCAGTAGCTCCCAGCAGCACGCTCACACAGTGGAGGACTGACGGACAGAGGGCAACACAATGTTAACAGACAGGGAGTGCGAAGATAAAAAGATACGAATCTCTCAAGAAAACAACTGGAGAGAATCCATTACTCAAAACACATTTTTCAGGGGTGGAAGACCCCTCAAGAGGCCAAGATAGGAATCTTTGAAGATCTCATAGTGATAGGACAAGGGAAAACAGTTTTAAACTAGAAGAAGGGAGATTTAGGTTAGACGTTAGCGGAAATTGTTTACTTAGAGGGTGGTGAGATGCTGGCACAGGCAGCCCAGAGAAGTTGTGGATTCCCATCCCTGGAGGCATTCACGGCCAGGTTGGATGGGGCCCTGGGCAGCCTGACCTACTGAGTGGAAACACTGCCCACGGCAGGGCATTGGAACTGGATGGTCTTTAAGGTCCCTTGCAATCCAACCCATTCTATGATTCTAAGATTTCTAGACTAAGAGCTAAGAGTTGGCCAATTGTGGGGTACAACCTACTGAACAGCTATTTGTAAAAAGGGAAGATATGCACGACTGACATCCCCATATGTACGTCCCACATGCTCACAGTAACTTGTGACTGGAACCAATCAAGTTTCAAGCAACCAAAGCCATTAGGTTTGAATTTATCGGTCTCAGGGAGATGCATTTTCTACACATTTGCTGGAAAACCTATGCCTACAGAGAGCAGAGGGAAGCGTGGCAGGAAAAGAAGAGTGCTCTGAAGCATCCACAGCACCCACCAACTCGCATGGCCTAGGGAGGGACCTGCCCACTGGGTGACATGGAAAGTGACAGGGACTGGAGCACCACCAGGAAGGTCCAAGAAGAGACAGGAAGGCACAGACAGCCCACTTCCATCTGCTACCCAGGGAATAACTTGTTTTTTTTCACTCTTCTGATAGGTACTGCCTACTTTCATCACTGGTTAAAGACCAAGGAACCTGTGACTTTCTTTCTTTTCCTCTCTCCTCTAAGGGGACAACCTACTGTACAGCTATTTGTAAGAAGTGAAGATATGCTTGCTTTATCACAATGCATGATAAACACTGACATTCTGAACATTTACACACTATCCCAGTTTATTTTAATCTAAGTTGTTTACAATTCATTTTTTACTTGTAAGAAAAATGTGGGGTACATTACTGTATTTAGTAATGAAGCAGGCAACTAAATGCTAAGGTGAGTGGGAAATGCTGATCAACTTAAATAGCCTTCCAGTTCTGGCACGGGAATGTTGGTATGCACAGTGTGTTTTCGTAAGGAAACAAGTGCCCTTTTGTTGGACACACTGCAAACCATAGGGTACTCAAGGGATTAATTCAACTAGCACACAAACCTTTTTGTACAGAGATCAAAATTGTAATCTACTTCCCTCAGCTTCCTTTGTGGTAAAGTAATTAATTAGTCTCTTTAGATTATTCACTTTAATGATTCTGTCCAAGATGAGAAACACGGGACATCAAAGAGTTAAGGCAAACAGTAGCATCATCTCACCCTGCATGCCATCCTCCTGCTCTAGCACATAAAATGGTATGTTATCGATTTTCTCTACTCAGTTATGGAACCTTCCTATCACACATACACTGGGTGCCAAAGCAGAACACACATAAGAAAAAGTAAGCTGTTATTTTAAGGGTAGGTCTTTTTGGTGTAAATCACTGCCCTTTCACTGACCTGTTACATCCCCTCTGCCTACTGCCATGCCTCATCAGGGACTGAGTGCAATTTGAAGTCTAGGTCATCACGCCTGTAAGCGCAAATTAGATTCACAAATGTATAATGTAAGTGGAACAAAAAAACAGCACCTGAGGAGACACCTGCAGTGCAGGACTGAAGACAACTGCCAGTCCTCCACAAACCCCCACAGCAATTCAGAGACAGGGGACGGAGAAGAAAAAATGAAAATCACTCAGGAGACCACAGACCTGAAGGTTAACCTCTGAATTTGGAAAGATTCCCAAAACACTGATTACAAACCGAACAGGAGAACAACTCTATACACACAGCCTGACCGGAGACAGCCAGCTCGCGCTCAGACGAGATCCCTCTGCCAGATCACCATCTCCAGTTACAGCTAACAGAAGAACCAGCTTCCTTCAGTTTGAGCAGGATTCTGTTGTACCATCAAATAAAGAAATAAAGACTACAGCAGATTATTAAAGCAGAAGTCACTCTACATATCTGACTTTAGATCTGAAACAAAACCAGTGCAAAGCGCGCTCCTCACTGAAGTAAGGAGAAAGCAGCAGTAACCGTGCTCTTAGGCCTCATCCTCTCGGTCACACATACATACACTTGGAAAATTCAATGTGGGGATGTACTTACGCCTTCCAAATCATCAACTAGAAGCAACTGTGATCACTGTTGATGCACACAGCTCAGAGATAACGGAACTGTACCTAACACTGATGCAAAACTGAACGTGCCCTTCGAGGAAACAAGGCCTGCGGTCCGATCAGCCAAGGGCTGTGCTACCCAGCCCCACAGCTTGCTTCACACAAGGCCGGGTGTTCAGCAGATGCAACTCCATGCTGAGCTGCGGATTCCCTCTGCTCCTTGCTGGCAGAGGAGGTCTAGATTACGGCCAAGTCCATTTCATTAGTCTTGCACATACCTCATGGATTGCTAGGTCTCAGTCTTCCACTGCTATTTCTCTGTCCCTAAAGCAAGCGAAAGAGCCAACCTATCTGCACAGCTGGTGCAAACTGAAAACTTATTAATATCACCAATGAAAAATATTAAACTAGGCATTTCTGAAGCCTGTTCACACTCCAGAGATGTTTGGTATTTATAGCTGTTTTGTCTCCTCTATAAGGAGGAGACAATAACCGCATGTACCAGTACAGGCTGGGGGACGACCTGCTGGAGAGGAGCTCTACAGAGAGGGACCTGGGGGTCCTGGTAGATGACAGGTTGGCCATGAGCCAGCAGTGTGCCCTGGTGGCTAAGAAGGCCAATGGGATCCTAGGGTGCATTAAAAAGAGTATTGCCAGCAGGTCGAGGGAGGTGATCCTCCCCCTCTACTCTGCCCTGGTCAGGCCTCAGCTGGAGTACTGCATCCAGTTCTGGGCTCCCCTGTATAAGAAAGACAGGGACCTCCTAGAAAGAGTCCAGCGGAGGGCCACAAAGATGATAAAGGGCCTGGAGCATCTCCCCTATGAGGAGAGGCTCAGCAATCTGGGTCTGTTCAGCCTGGAGAAGAGAAGGCTGAGAGGGGACCTGATACATGTTTATAAGTATCTTAGTTGTGGGAGGCAAATGGAGGTGGGGAACCTCTTTTTGGTGCTCAGTGGGGACAGGACAAGGGGCAACGGCCTTAAGCTGGAGCACAGGAAGTTCCGCACCAACATGCGGAAGAACTTCTTCACGGTGCGGGTGACGGAGCACTGGAACAGGCTGCCCAGGGAGGTTGTGGAGTCTCCTTCCCTGGAGATATTCAAGACCCGCCTGGACGCCTACCTGTGCAACCTGCAGTAGGGAAACTGCTCTGGCAGGGGGGTTGGACTCGATGATCTCTTGAGGTCCCTTCCAACCCCTGCAATTCTGTGATTCTGTGATTCTGTGATTCTGTGAAAGGTATAGAACTCCCAGTTGCTCGCTAAGCTTAGAAAAGCATCTCCACTCCAACAACAACCCAGCTGAGGTGCCATTCTGACTGAACTGTGGCAGTGACCCTGCTACCCTGCCAGTCTCCACCGCCACTCTGTGGCACAATGGAAAATAATTTGTTCACAGAGAAAAGGAAAATATAAAAACTAACTAAAGTAATGTACTTTCCTCTTACAACCTTTTATTTTCATCTTGTAGTTCACCAGGCCATCTCCAGAAGAACTGCTTTTGCCCCCCTGCCTTGGAGAAGCCCAGGTGACTCTCTCAGATACAGCAGACAGCCCACCTCGCCTATTTAAAACTGCTTTCATCTCCTAGGTCCCAGCCTTCTGCAATTAACTATTATTCTCCACGTTGACTGGATGACAAAAAACAGTTTTCCTATCTTTTCACCCTTTAAGTTATTCTTAAAATGGAACAAATCAAAACAAAGATGTTTTTCCTTCAGCATTCACAGCTGTCAAAAACTTGTTTAGCATTTTCACAAACTGTTTCATCCAACCATTTCTTCTGCAGATATTGCTTTGCATTCCTTTACATTTTAAAATAGAATATCTAAATTATTTCCATATCCTTACTGTCAATTGATCAAACAGCAAGACTTACTGGAGAAGATTAATTTCTGAACTGAAGTATTTACACAACACTTTTGTAGTTCTGCATTTCATTGGCATTACATAAAGAAATATCAGAAGAGCAGATTGCTATGCTCTGTGTTTTTACATCAATGCAGGAGGTTATTTTATTAATTGCTCCCATTACCTTGCTTGTCTGTAATAAGTCATTATGATACAGACTTTGCTTCAGGTAGTATTTTTGGAAGAATGTTATCAAATGGCTTAAAAATAGTTTTAAAACAGATCTCATTAAGAATTTGCTTTTGTCCAATTTTTAATATTTAAAATACACTTCAAGAATGGGAAACAACTGTATTAAGATGGAAATAATGTCACTGCCAAAGCTGAAACAACTTGAATCAAATTGACTTGAATTGCTGCAACGATTTAAAGATTCCAACGAGGTTTTGATTTTCATGGTTTCTGACTGAAAATTTCTCTGTCAGTTATTTCTTAACTACTTATCCATATCAGAACTTCATATTTGCTGTTTTGTGATCCAGAAAACAGACCAACTGATGATAGTTCAAAAGACAGCATCTGACTTATTTTATTCAGTCAGGCATGGCATTTGAAACAAAATTACACATCCTCCAGAAAAAAGCTCTTGCATGAGTAATGGTAATATTTTCATAGTATAGCTTCTGCAAAACAGGTTGAACACTTCATTTTCAGTTACAGTGTTCACCAGCAAACACACCACTTCCTTTTGAGACGCTGCCTTCATCTCCGCACGCAGCACTCACGCTCACAGCCCAGCCTGGCCCCCAGCGAGCTGGTGGTGAATGGCACCTGTGAATGGCGATCCATGCCTCAGTGGCATCCGTGGTGATCCACGCCTTTGATGATGACAGAACTGAAAACTGTTCTACCTGGCAAGGGATCCATTTAACTAATAACTCTACATGTTATGGATGCCTTTATGAAATCCAACAAAAAAGTTTCTATAAAAGCAAGGAAAGAAATTAAAGCCTTACTTCAGTAGTAAAGAATTAAGTCCATTAAAAACATTCATTCTTTCTCAAAAAGTACTCTGTTCTAGTTTGTCCATATATTAATGGCATGCAGTCCCCACACTGCTAGGAAAGCATGGTTCTATCAACTTTGCAAAAGCAGATCAGAAAATCACAGAATGGCTTGGATTGGAAGGGACCTTAAAGACTACTCAGGCCCAACCCCTCTGCTGTGGGCAAGGACACTTCCCACTAGCGATCAGGCTGTCCCCATCCAACACCTGTCCTTGAACACCTCCAGGGACGGGGCATCCACAGCTTCTCTGGGCAGCCTGTGCCAGCGCTTCACCACCCTCTGACTAAGAATTTCCTCCTAACATGTAACCTAAATCTCCCCCTTTTTTAGTTCTAAACCATTTCCCCTTATCTTACCACTACCTGCCCATGTAAAAACTCAGTCTCCCTCTATGAAGACACAGCAAATAGATGGATCTCCAGAAACAATCTGGAGAAGAGTGGGCTTTTGTGGATCAGCTAAAGAGGATAATTCTGTATGGGGCTTGCAGGGACGCAGACAGACAAGGCTGAGGACAGAGGCTGTCACAGTTGGTAAAGCAGAGTTCTGGCACTGGAAAAGATACAAGTGACAAATGGGCAACAGGAAGGGGATGTACTAAGAAAAAAAACCTTGAAAGCAAGGCCAGAAATCTGAATGTGAAGGTCCTGAAGCACAGGGAAGCCAGCTGAAGAAACTGAACCAGAAAGATGAGGATGACTTAAGCTTTACGCCATAAGCAACAACAGTAATATCAGCAAAAGGGCACCAAGAGACACCATCAGCTCTGCAGGGATCCATGACGGCTGAGAAAGAAGAAGGATCCAAACAAGAAGCTGCAGCAGGATGGATGATATGAGGAGGAAGAAAAGCAGGAAAGGCAGGCCAAGGAGAGGCTTCAGGAGAGTCTTTGGTGTCAGTCCCACAATGTGATGTTCGGAATGATGACAGAGTACAGGGGATGGATGTTAGCCAGGAAAATGTCACAAAATGTCACAAGAACAACTTTGATGAAAAGAAGGAACAGGCTAGAACAGAGAAGAATGCATAAAGGAATTATAAGAGTACTGCAGGCAATGCCTGAGACACATTTAAGTGGTTAGAAAGTAAAGGAAAGACATTAGCTGGATTAACATGTAGTACTTTTTTTTTTTTAATTAAAAAATACTCTTATTCGATATATTAGTAGACCATATGAAATGCTGCACAGCTCCCACCCATTCCTTCAGGGCCTGCCCGAGTTCAAGTCAGCCAGAGATGAAAGCCAGTCCTAAAATTGTACCAGAGATTTAAACATCGTAATTAAAATAGATAACTAAAAATCTGTATACCCGACTTTGAAACATCCAGGGAGCAAGTCTAAACAAAACTCAGCATTAAACATGTTTTTGCACGTATTCCCTTCGAATATAACCAAAAATACAACCAGAGGAGAACAGGTCAAGGCTAAGGATCTGAAACATTTTACATGAAAGGCAAAGCTGCAAAGTATAATACAGCTTACCTCGATACGCATCAGCCACCCCAATAGATAGGCATATTCTAAAGCTGAGCGCCATTTTACGTAAGAGTTGCATGAAATATTGACACATCATTGACATCTCTGAGGCCTGATTAGATTACAGCAGACTTTAATCAAGGAGAATGCAGCACGACTGCCAAAACATTGCCTTGCTGAAGTCAAAACCAAACATTCCAAAAATATAACTTCAGTTTGAGACATAATGAGTATATTACAAATTGCATGCAAGTTTGGCAGCCATCACTGTATGTTTTAAGCATATTTTGGGAGAGAAACACAAGAAGCCCATTAATTTCATTTTATACACTTGTACTACTTACACATATTAAGTTGCCTTCATGCATTAATTGTAACTCTAGCCAATAAGGAACCTTCGTTGCATAAATGTAAAATATTTATGCTTTGAAGAGTAAATTAAAATTAACTTCTGTGATTCAGTCTAAAACTGTCTGTCTGATCTAAAAAAAAATACATATACAAAAATTCACGCACGTACACAAGTTGTTTCACCATTTACTTGTCCTTCTTATCTCAGGAAACAGCTTACTAGTTTAAATAAGTGTTAACAATTCAATGTACTTTAATGTATGCAAAAACTTTTGCTGAAAAGTGGCTGAAGGCTGACAGCTCCCTCCCACTGCAATTTACATGTTCTGAAATTTGTTTTTGTTCTCTTCTGGAACAAAATCAAACCACTCTGCACTCCACACCAAAAAACAAACAAACAAAAAAACCATCAAAACTTCTGGTTTTAGGTAATACTAAGCATTTCTTTTTAAGAAAGTGAACTTCTACACATGCAAACGTCTGCTTCTGTAAGCCCAGATCAGCCTTCCCTATCTAAATAGGACGATTAAAATTTCTGTAGGGCAACAAAGGTTTTTTCTTTTTTAATTCCAGTAGCCTAATTCCTTGTTGCTGTCTGCTACTGCAATGTCCTAATTATTAGGTTGCGCAGCGAGAACTCCTTCAATTTCCCAGCTTTGAAGAAGCTACAAACAGCGGCATAAATCAAATGGGATGAGGACGACGACTCTCCCATTTTACCAAATGGCGTATCACAAAGGAACCTAGAGGAAATCAGATCTAACAGTAAACTTCTGCCCCAAGTCCAAAGCTGGGCTTTCTTAATTTACGAAAGATCACTCCGAACAATTATTTAGAGCTTGGCCCTCAAGACAGAAAATGAGGGAAGCTCTGGATTCTTTTCTTCTTGATGAGAACATCCTTCATTCATAGCTTTGACAGGCTGTGCCATGACAGCTTCAACAGAGGCAAAATGAGTTTCTCCTGCACAGCTCCTGTACTAGGACTGCATCTCCTCCACTCTGTGGCCCTGCTGCAGTCCAGGACTCAGACACAAACAGTTTCTGGGCTAAGCTACACTATGGCCCTGCTAACTTTCCTTAATCATTTGTCTTCAGTAATATTTCATCTTGTGTCTTGGAATGATTTATTTTTTATCTTCACCAAAAAGCATCTTTTATTCCAGTGCCACCGCTAACAGACACTATGGGACCAGGAATTGAGTTTTATTAGTCCTGATGAAAATGGCAAACCACCTGCACCAGAGATCACTGTCAATGCCACTGTAGCGGAGATCCCCTACAAAGGAAACAGAAGCTCACGATGGTAAAGACAATGAGGGGACAGGACAAAAACAAAAGACCAAACCTCTGCTGATAAAGCTGAGAAAAATAATGGGGGAATTGTAAGAATGAAAGACTGAAGAACCACCTTCTGATTTGGGAGGGCGAAGGTCAGGAGCCTCAGAGGGGTTTGGGAGTACTTGTGAGTAGAAAACCAAGGCATAGTCCCTGCGAAGCACACGGTGACTCTGGATGTTCATGGGGGGATCCAGGAGGTAAGCAAGCCTAGGAGAGCTGCAGGTAGCAGCTTAGTGTGAACAGCATCAGCTTCCAAGCATCCGAGAGCAGTGACTATAGGAGGAGAGGCTAGATGCAGTATGAGAGGCTGCAGGAGACATTTGGGGTCACCTCCTATCCCACAATCCCCTTCATCTCTTGAAGGGCTCTCCAAAACTAGTCTGTTCCTTCATCTATGGAAGCCTCCATTCATCCATAGGTATTTCACAGCTGGAGGCGGGAGAAAAGCCAGGGTGAGGCTGCACGGGGACTACAGTGGTGATTTTGGCTCCTGAGAGAGGGAGAGAATAGCTGCTGTGCCTGGGGGAGGCTGCTCGTCAGCAGGAGCCACGTGTTGACAGCCCATCGCAGCTACCAACCAGAAACCCAAGCAGAGGTAGGCTGTCCAGATACGTGCCAGCTCTTCTCCAGCTCTTCCAGCACGGCTGGCAAGAGTCTCAGGGCATAACAGGGTGGCTGTCTGCTCCCTTCCCTGAGGACAAACCCTGCAGCCCTGGGCAGCGCCTGCTTGGGCAGTGCCTGGACCCAGCGCTGTGGCCAGGCAGGACCAGGCCCGCAGGGAAGCGGTACCAGGCAGCTGAACGCTGCGGGCCGGGCTGTGCTGCATCGCTAGGGAGTTTCTGAAAGCGAGTCAACAAACCTTCTTGTAGTTGTTTCACCCGGTGCTCGGCCATGCCCTTCCTTTCCGACTGCACGCGTTCGGCCATGAGATCTTTGGGAAGAGGTCGCTGCCGGTGTCTAACTTACCGTCTCACAGTGAAAGCCTGCAGACAGGACTGCAGCTATTTAAAGATAACCAACCGCTACGATTAAGAACTACCGAAAAGCCGCCCTGCCACAACTCAGCGCTGCACACAGCCGCAGGCGGCCGCGTAACGCCGCGGCCCGCAGCGCCC
>WBMW01002614.1:305488-324070 GCA_013396635.1 Penelope pileata
CAGCCCCGCCGGGCCCTGACAGCGCCCGCAGCCCGCGGCTCCCGCCCCGCGGCAGGGAGCTCCGCAGGCCCGGCACTGGGCCCCGCCGAGGTGCCGGGGTCGGGCCCGCCGCAGCCGCTGCGCCCGTGGGGCTGCCCCACGGCCGTGTCCTTCCCTCGCGGAGCCCTCGGCTGCCCCAGAGCTGTCCTCAGAACAGGAGCCCGGAGGGTCTGGCTGGGGCAGCCCCAGGAGCTCCAGGTTCGGTGCCGAATGGCCCTGCCTGGATGTAACACCCCATGTGCTGTGGGTGTTCCCAACAGCTGTCGTTTTGTTTACAAACAGACCTGCTCTCTGTAGCAGTCGCCACCAAAGCATTCTTTCTTCCATTATTCTGAACAATGAGCTAGGGTCAGGTGTCCAAAGAGCCATGAAAAAGCCATTTGCCATTACTCTGAATAGCCATTTTCATTTTTGTTGCGTGTTTAACATTTCTCCAAGTTCTCCAGCAAAAGGCTGTAATGCTCACAGACTCCTCATGCGCCATGGAAAGACTCACAACGGTTCCTGTGACTGCCTGAGCTTTTGGGGCAAAGTGGCAGCAATTAGGCAACAGCAGCACTCTGCCTGGCGCGTTTCGGGCTGCAATGCGGTCATACCTGCTCGTCTGGAAGCGGCTGGCCTCGGGGGAACCGGGCTGCTCCAGCTACTCCACGAGCTCCATGTGCTCCAGAAAGGCACCTCAACTTCAACCCGGTGATGGGCCAGCACCCACAGAGCCTGAGATCACAAAGCAATGAAATAACATGACTTTGTCCACCACAGACATCCTTATCCTCGACAGCTAGCGCTGTAACTTCAGAAGCACCAGCCTCGATACGCACGCATGAGCTTATAGTACTGACGAAGAATTCCTGTAATGACTTAGGAGTGCTGTAAAGCTAACTCTAATTTATTACCTAGCCGCACAAGAGACATTCGCTTCCCTTGAACCTGAAATCACAGAACTCACACCAGCGCTGTTCTAGCCCTCTGTCCTGAAAATGAGCTTAGCAAAGCAGTATTTGCATTCATAGAGCAAGGACACAAGTGTTGGGAAGACTGGGAAGGCTGGGAAGTTTTACAACACGTTCCTAAAGAAAATCTTTATCTCATTTTCAGTCCCTTCTCTTGAAAGACTTAAAGCTGTTAAAAGCAAAGCCCAGAGTTCCATTGCTCATCTTGCGTTAATATTAACCAAATCTTAAGGGGGCGGGAGACAAAACACGTTCTCAGTTATTAAAGACAGATCAAGTTTAGCACGTGTTTGCTCTTGAAGGCCAGGTCTGTTTATAGCTAGTTCTTTATCTGCTCACTCCTTATTCAAATTTATGAATAAAAATATCAAGTATGCAGGGTGCAGTATTTCTAATTTACATTGACTCACATTTGGGTAACTTTAGGTAGTAAAAAAGCATTTCCTTTGATTTGGGTTCCATATTTAGACTCTTAAAAAGATCAAATAAGTTATCAGTCACCACATGTCCCTAATATTTTAATCCATTGCCTTCCGTCTGCTGTTTTTCTTACCCTTATCTGGAACATCAGTTCTACCATTAAGCTTAAATCCTGAAAATAGTTACGATTGTGCTCAGTTTTGATCTCATGAAGAAATCCGCTCAGCATTCCCAATACAACTGTGCACACAAAATTAACTACATGCCTTTTGGGGGGTCTTTTTTAGATTTCTCAAGGGTATTTGGGTGTTTGTTTTTAAATTTCTTATGTTTCTCTTAAGCTTTTGGACATTTGTGTGAAACTGCGGCTTTAATTGGGTCACTGAAAATAGGTCCAACTGACTTTGAGAGAGCACCAGCCCAGATTTTCCTATTTGTCTTTGAGCAAGGCATTGTTGAGCTCTAAATTGCTCTTCTAAAAAGACTAATTTTTTTTCTGCTGATCTTTTATGCAGACTTCATGCTTACAAATTTGTTATTTCCTTTTAAAAGTAATTACACACATCTAATCAAATTTTCCAGAGTAAGAAGTTGACATCCACAGAACTGCTCAGGATGAAAAAGAAAACAAAACACTCAAATGCAAAATTTCTTCCTCTAAGCAGCTGCTTTGCGATGTTTCCTTAAGCTGTGTGGAGGGGAGGGCTGTGAAATCCTGTTTGAGAATCTTCTCAGATGGTATTTACAATGTTACAAACATCTTTATAAATATCATTATGAGGAAAATTTGATTATTTTGCTTCTGAGCTCCAATCCCATCTTCCTTGAGGGAAACAAACAAAACAGGAAAAAAACCATGAAAGAAGTAATAGAAAATGCAGCCTTTGACTGTCATAGTAGCCAGAGCTGTTTTGAAAGCAAAGCCAGACAACGTGACCTTAGCAGCTGTTTCATCACCTGGCAAGGCATGCCACTGGAGCTTTCTCCTGTGCTCTTTTCACCCGGGCTCTCAACCAGTGGAGGACAGGGTGGAGTTCCTTTGGCCGACTGAACCAGACTCTCAGGAGACGGAAAACAAAAATGAGAAAGGTAAGAAGGAGCAACAGGGAGGTGACCTGCTGTGTCATACCGCGGCAACTGTTGGAGACTATTGCCACCAAGGTAGGGTTCACCACCCAGCAATGTTAGGCACGCATCACGAGCCTTAGAAGCATCCTTCTCCTCCAGCAGTGGCCCATACCGCCGTTTTATGGTGAAAACTGTCTTCACAGCTCCCTGCCAGTGCACAGCACAGGCACTAGAGCGTCCATATAACCTTTCCTGGATTCTTGTCCTGGTTTAGAAGCAAGTGTTCTTCGCTTTCTGGAAGGTGATGGTGCCAGAGTCCTAGGCTGGAGTTCATCTTATGAAACTTTGAGCATCCAGATCTGTAGTCTCTTATTCTCCCTTTCTAATCAGCATGGAGAAATCCTGCATGTTTTTGCCATTCTCACCTTTTCTTAGCTGTTTACTGTAGGCATATAGCTATAGCCATAGCAAAGCTCATAAAAGTGAACGCCAGTGTTAACGTGCTCAGAACTGTAGGGGAGGCAAGTTCAACAAGTAGCAGTAGCAGCTCAGGGGTGGCAAGGCTTTCTTCGAGTTTTGCCCAATACACTATCTAGTGGTTCCCTAGAAATATTTTAAGCTAAAACATATGTAATATGTATAAGAGAATACATATTGTGTGATACGATATGCAGTTTTTTGAGTATGAATTCTGGATGACTATAGTACCTGTGTTCTGCAAGTCATCACAGTGTCCAATCTTATTCAAATAAAATATTTATGTTTCACTCTCCTATACACATGTATTAGTCACATTTATTGTGCTAAAACTGTTCTAGTGCAGTTTGCAGAAGATTGCATTTATAATTTCTTGGAACTGAAACCTAATTCGTAATTAAAGCAAATTGTAAAATACAGGCCAGAAAACAACCTAAATGGTCTAACTTTATTTTCTGCACTCTTAAATGACTATTTTAAGCCTTTCCAATGTGAAAGTGAGGTCCAACTCTATAAGGGACAAGAAGTCTTCTGTCTCTAGCCAAACTCGGTTCTTACTGGTAGAAATAAGCCTTTGGAACAAAACCAATTTGATTGAAAATACTGGCATGTAAAGGAAAGCTGTTTGTGGTTTGGCATATTACTTATTCAGTCTGGCCCTTTGTCCGAAGAAAATGTGTGAGAGAGAAAAGCAAATGCTTCTGAAATATCCACTTATTACAAAAAAAAAAGACAGCTGGTTGATTTGACTGGAAGTTCAAGCAATACTGAAAGTTTTACAGGAAGCAGATTTAGTGCATGGAAATGCATGCTAAATTAATTTATACTTTTTCATTGCAATTTATTATAGAGATTTTGTGTCCCCAAGGATGGCATGGCAAAAACAGAAGACCAGAATTGACGACAAAGATTGTTAAGAGATGGAAACGCTTTTATGAAGATGGATTAATGCTATACTTTAAAACAGAAATATATAAGAGGAAATGGAATAAATGCATACAGAAAAGTACTGAAAAGGTACTGAAACAGAATTGCCTTCTCTCACCAGAAATAAACAAGAAAACATAGATTTACCCAAAAGATAATACATTTATAACAGACAAAAGGAAACAAATATTTTTCAACTGTGTAAATGCACACTGTGTGAACTCATTTCCAAAGAATGTCATTGATTCCAAAAGCAGGAAGTTGGTGAGGATAACAGGAGCATCAGGTAACAAAAGTAGAAACCAAAATATTCAGTATGATGTATAAGCCTTAGATATCAGGAAATATGTTGATTTTCAGAAGTTGGATGTTATTAAGAAAGTTTTCTTATGAGAGTTGTCTTAGTTTCTAACTGAAACTTTCTCTCAGTGTCTGCTACAAAGCTGTGTTTTGGTTCTAGAAAGAAAACATGGCTGATAACACCTGGCAGCGCTGAACAGAACCAAGGACATTTGTATGTCTCTGCCAGGAGAGTAAAGAGGCTGGGGGGGCCGCAGGGAGCTAGGAGGGGACAAGAATGGGGCAGCTGACCCAAACTGACCAAAGGGATATTCCATACCATATGACATCATGTAATATAAGGAAGGGAAGTGAGCGGGGAGGGCCTGTTTGCTTGGGGATTGGCTGAGCATCGGTCGCGGTCGGTGAGCGATTGCTTTGTACAATCACTTATTTTGTATATAATTATCATTACTGTTATTTTACTCTATTTTCCTCTTTCTGTTAGTAAATAGTTTTTATCTCAACCCCCGAGTTCTACCTTACTTCTCGATTCTCTCCCCCATCCCAGCTGGGAGGAGGGGGGGGTGAGCGAAAGGCTGTGTGGGGTTTCCAGGCCTGCCTGCTGAAACCAGAACAGAGTACATTCCGTTATTTCCTACTGTAGGATATCTTGCTGTAACATAAATCAAATTGTCATTAACCTCTACTGGAAATAGGATATTAGGATGTAGACTGATATAGTATATGACTGACTTCTCTATTCTTACATACCTTTTCTTTTCTAAACACTCTTCAAAAGTTTTTCCTAAGCACAGAAGAGTTAACATGTAATAGTGAAATAGTGCTGTTCTCTACAGTACATGCACTGGACAGAAAGTGCACTCAGAAGACTGCAAGTGCTAAAATTTCGTTGTCTGCAGGGAACAAATGTTAACCTTAAAAGGGTACAGTTCATCATTTTTGAGCGATACTTTTGTATTATCTCAGTCAGAAAGAGGCAGCCTGTTGCAATGCATAACCATCCTTTCTGTGAACAAATTCTTCCTGATATCCAATCTAAACCTTCCATGGTGCAATCTGAGGCTGCTACCTCATATACTATGACATGTCACCTGAGAAAAGAGACCAACACACACCTTGCTACAACCTCCTTTCATGTACAGGGTGATGAAGTCTTCCCTCAGCCTCCTCCAAACTAAACAGCCCCAGTTCCCTCAGGCACTCTTAATAACTCCTGTTTTCTAGTCCCTTCACCAGCTTTGTTGCTCTTCTCTGCACATGCTTGAGCAACTCCACATCCTTCTTGTAGTGAGGAGCCCAAAACTGAACACAGTACTTGAGGTGCAGCCTCACCAGTGCCACATACAGAGGGTCAATCGCTTCCATGGTCCTGCTGGCCACACTGTTTCTGATGCAGACCAGGATGCTAATGGCCTTCTTGGCCACCTGGGCACACTGCTGGCTCATGCTCAGTTGGCTGTTGACTGACACCCGCAGGTCCTTTTCTGCCAGGCATCTTTCCAGCCACTCTTCCCTGAGCCTATAGGGCTGCTTGGGGTTGTTATGACCCATATGGCAGGGATGACCTTGGTCTTCTTTGGAGAGCAAACTTTTGGTGCACGTTTGGTTCTATTCTACAGCAAAAGGCTTCTGAAGAATGCAGAGATCACCTCTAGGTTCTCTCCTTGTTTAGAGCATTGTGAAACCACTTTTCAAAAAATATCTGAGAAGACAGAACAAAAGTGATTGGCAAAGAATAATACTCCAGAAACACCGCAGTTCAAGATTTCTTGTGCCGAATGACATCAGCAGTGGAAAGATAACAAAGGCAGCTACTCAGTGTGGAGGGAGAATCTCAAGGCACCTGTATATGACTCTCCTGGGGCCAATTATTCTGCAAGTATTTCTCAGTGATACAGTGAGTATATAAGCTCTCACTAGACCATGCAAGAAGGAGCTCAAGACTTTTAATTAAGTCCTGCTTATACTCTGGAAGCTGTCATTCTGCCTCTTAGAGCCAGGTGCTAGCCCAACCGTGACCAAACCTTCAAGCCCTCTGAGCAGAGAAAGGGCTAGGGGAAAAAAGAACCACAAGAATAAAAAGCAATTCTGGGGGACAAGAAAGGTTAAAGGGCAGGCATGTGAGCATTAGAGACTCAAAAATAGAGAGGATAGTAGAGCAGAGCCCCCCTCACTACCATCTGTCACTCCTGCGGTGTGCCTGGGCAAGCAGTGGGTGCTGCTCACCAGAGCTCTCTCAGTTGACGTGAGAAAATGAAGGAGTAGAAGCAGATGATACAGTTGGCAGAGTCCCCCTCGCCTGTGCTTCTTCTCCCGGTGTCTTGAATGGCCGCTTTGGACTGATGAATAATCCTGTGTTTACCGTCCCTTGTGTTACAAACATCTCAGGCAATCATTAATGAAAATGTGTTTGAAGAGTAAGTATTCTTTAATCTAGGAGGAACTGAAATGCTATTGTGCATCAAGAGAGCCTGCTTTTTTTATGTCATTTGTGATTTAATGCAGAGTTTTGTTTACTTTTAACTTCTATTCTTTCCTGACATTTAAAATGTCTCTTATTTGCTGTAGTAATAATGGGCTTCTGATGTGAGAAAACAAATTACATGCTTCCTTTATAGTGCAGCTTCAGTGCAATGATCTGAAAGTACTCACTTATGTATTAGTGAATTAATCTTGACAATGTATTTCTCAAATGACATCTTCATAGCTGGAAACTGCATCCTTTTTGCCTCTTTTGCTAAGTTTGCTATTACTGGAATCATATAAGAAGTCATGATTAATAATAAAGTTCTCTATATGCTGGAAGCCAAAATACACAGATTTTTCTAGCAAGCTTTATCAAATTAGTTTCAAAACAAGCAGAAATTTCCTGACTTTGCATTCTTGCTGTTTATTTACTAAACTACTTTCTTTTTCAATACTGCAGCTACACTTGCAATATTGTTGCAGAACTGTCAATAAGTAGTCATGGATTGTAAATCCAATCTATAAATGAATTTATTTCAGTGATTGAAAACTCAAATGATTCCCACCTAAGCATTGCAACCTCCCCAAATTCACCGAAGCTTTTATCCAGCCTACAGCAGAGTAGGAGCACAGATATTGTTTCATTTATGTTTTTCCTGAGTCTCCCAGTTCCACAGCATCCTGTCTGTTCTCTCAAAGCAATTGTTTTATTGGAGTTTTGATTTTTATTGCTGTAGGATCAATGTGATACAAAACCTTCGTATTTGAGAACTACTTTTTACTTTCTCCACTCCTCGCCCAGATTGCAGGCAGGCAGACATTGCAGGCATCACTTCTCATAAATTGAGAAGACACTTAAATACCGTGCTTCTGTCTGGAAAGAAAGATAGAGCATGAATCTCCTCACCCTGCAGAGAAGGGAATGTGTAAGGCTGTTTGTGGTGCAGCTGTAGGAATAACCATGTTTATGAGCAGAACAGAACAGATGCAAACCCAAAGAATGAGGAGCAATATTGCTGAAAGGCCAGTGTCTTTCCTGAACAGTAAAGGGATACTTGCATTAGGAGAACTGAACCAGGCCAAAAGTCCATTTGCGCCGACATCCTGTCTCTGGCAGTTGTGTTTAAGAAAAGGAACAAGGCACAGAGCAAGTTCAAGGTGATACTTCCCCTGGCATATCCTGCCAGCGTCAGCTTCCTGTGCTAGTAGCCATACCAGCATCTTTAATTTTAATACAATCTGACAGACTTTTCTTCCATCAGTTTTCACGACTGTATTCAACTTCTCACAGCAATGCATAAGAAGTTGGGTTTTTTTTTTTTTTTTTTTTTTGCTTTTAATGAATAAAAAGCTTTTAAGCAACTGAACAGAAGTTAGGAGTGTTAATAACATTATGGGAAAGATAATGTGAGACAATAGTACCTAACAAACCTAGTCACAGTCCTATTGGTGGTACAATGCCATCTGCTGCGAAAAGTCCCACTGTGCTGCCGGAGGACAACCCTCCAGTCTCCTCTGAGCCCTGCACACAGCCAGGGTGCCCAGCACTCAGGTCTGGCTGCATAGCAAAGACCTTCAGAGGAGGAGATCTAACTTCCTATTGCTGGCAGAGGATGAAAGTCTAGCCCAAACTCTACTAAGTGTTTCAAGTTTTATTGTTGTGGTAAATTATGGGCACATAACCCCTTTTCCTTCAGACACTCAGTAGTCGGTGAGTACAAGAATGCCAGTGGAATACCAAGTCTAGAATCGGAGATAAAAGCTCCATTTGTATTTTGTCGGAGTACAGAATTACATACAATATAGAGGCATATATGCAGGTATAGAATTTTTGTTAAATAAAACAATGCAATGAAAAAAGCATTCAGAAATTATGAGTTGGAAAGTGGTACCAAATACTAGCTAAGCAACAACACCGAGCCAGTTGTGTGACAGATGGAGTTAGAGATGTGGCTTATGAAATTATATCCATATAGTTTCCATGGAATTCTGTAAGACTTGTCACTCATGACAGTTCAAAATTAAAAATCATTCTAAAGCAAGTTGGTATAACCTCAGTAAAGCCACGTGTGAATCTCTTGTTCTGAATGAAGCATGTAGATCAGTTTTGCTTACTATACTTTGAATCGCTTTGAAAAGTAGATTATATTTATCCTGACATATATAGCCTTACTATTAATTTCACTTTATTTAGTTCACTTTGCTTCCAAAGTAAAGTATGCAAAATTAAATTAAAGAATCCTTTAATTTTGAACCAGTGTCCACGCGGGATTAAAGGGAGTTTTATTAATCCACTTCAAAGTCACACCTGTAGTTAATGCAGATCACGTTCCTGAATGCTCTTACATAATCAAGGCTGGTGTGACGCACAAGTGTGGGAAACTCTGCTGTAGCCTTGATAATGACAGAGTAAGGAAGAGAGCTATAAATATTACTACAGAAGTAATTACTCAGTTTTGATTATTAATTAGTTTTCTAATAAAGTGTGGAGGAACCAGTGGCATTTTCCTAAATTTGCCTAGAGTAAGTGCCATTCCTATTAATTTTCTTTTCATTCTAATGAATTAGCATGAGAAAATATGTTCCCATGCACAGGCTAATGATGCAAGGTAGAGTTTATTTTAGTTTCTGTGCTCAGACCAACTTGGTCTCGTTGAAATGGTTGATAAAAGTTTTCACTGACTTCAGCAGAAGTGCATTTTAATTTAAAATAACATGATTCAAAAAGGAGAGGGAAAAAAACCCCACGTATTTACAGTCTAGGAACATCAACTTAATCTAAACAGATATTTTAGCAGATTAGCTCTTGGTAAGAATTTCTCTTTGGATAGATGGAGTTGTTTTTAATTGGATGTTTCCTAATCTGTTAATAAAAATCCTGATAATGCATCCAAGTACTTTTGTTGTCCCTTGTGCTTTTGAGATCAATATTAAAAACCAGTTTTTGTTACACAGAGTTTGCTAGAGAAAGATTCACTTCAGCTGCTTCAAAAACTAATTGAGGGAGTTATTTTTTTTTCTTCTCCATTCCATCTCAATCACAGCAGTATTATCATGTACATAGTATGAAAGAAGGCTTGGTATTTGCCCCATTTCTTCTGGCATAGTCTTAACTAAAATGGTTCTGAATGAGTACTTGAAATGAGGGACACTGATTTCAGCAAATGTTGGACCAGGTACCTCCATTCTTTTTTGATAAAATTTGGATTATTTGGATTTATGTTCACCTGAACGGTTCAAAAGACTCTCCAATGGGAGAGGAGGGGTACTGAAAAAAAGCTTGTCCAAACTCTGAGGCACCTCTTACTTGATCACAAGTTCCAAAGCTGGAGTCTGCCTGGAAGATTTGGGGTTTATGTATAGTGCTGTAGATATGAAAAGTAGTCAGGTGTAGAGTTCAAAGCAGAACATTCCAGTCATGACATTTTCATTCAAGTTAGACCTTGGAGACCAGCTAATGTGAGGAATTCAACTCATTTTCTACGTACTTTATCCAACTGTATAGATAATCTGTGCTTAGGAAATCTAGGTGGCAGTTCACATGGCTGAATCTTTGCAGATTTGCCTGCCTCTAACTTCATTGAAAATAGTTTTCTTGTAGTTTAATTTTTCCAAAGCCAGAACTCAAATACAGGATGCTTCCAAAATTGTGAAGTTTTCAACAGTTGCTATCCATCACTGTTCTCAATGCACTGGCATGTAAATCAAGTGCAAATCGCCAAGGAAACGGGAACTCTGATTCCTTACAACTTTTTTAGTGTATCTCCAGTGAGACATAAATATACAAAAGTCTAGATTTTCCACTTTTTATGCCACTTAAAATTTTAGCTCCAAATTATTTTTTCCCCAAGTGTTCACTAATAATATACTCAGTCATACGTAATAGAAAGGTCTCCTGTAAGACAGGTATAGGTGAGCTTGTTACTTTCTAAAAGATTACAGTGGTTTTTGTGTCTGTCTTATTCTGAATGTAGGTCAGGTAAAAGAAACCACATCCCTTATGTTTAGAGGTAAGGGAATATAAAGCTTGCTTCAGCCTCAAGGGATTTATTCCGATCTGTGAATTCAGTTTAGTCTAAAGCTGGAGAGATTTATGCCGGCTGAGAATTTGTTTATGCGTAAGAAGCCTATTTTGATTTAGAGAGTTCAGAGATTTTAGTGAATGCTTCTATTAGAAGAGTTTATCTTCTGTGGAGAAATTTACATACTAGTACTTCTCATAAGAATTTTGTAACTTAGACTTGTGTACTTTTCATTAAATTTAGAATAATGTAATTTTTTTCATTGATTTTCCATTCCTTTATTTCATCCACTGTTGATGTGTCTACATACATATTCACATACTGCATTTTTATGTAAAATCACTTGCTTCTTTGAAATCCCACTGTATCCTTCTCCTGGCTTTAGTAGTCTCTGTGTATACTTTGCATACAACCTTTTGCTCTTAAAATCATCATAATTTACTATCTAGTGAAATTTTTCATTTGATCAATATCTTACATTCATTAGTAGCAACAAAAAGCAAAAGACCTGTCAGTTACTTGGGACTGAGAAATTCAAACACTTCAGAAAAATATAGATGAATATCAAAACCAGTAAGCTTACATTTCCTAAGAGAACAGATGTTTAGATGTACAAATGCCATTGTAAATAATTCCCCATTGTCTGTCTGAAGCACATAATCCTGCTTCTGCAAACATATTTTTAAGTCTTCATGCTAGATTTGGCAATTGGCCTGTTGATCATGAAGGTAAGCAGCATAGTCAGTCATCATGCATTTTGCTTTTAAGAAATACCCAGTAAGTAGATTTTCCTTTGAATTTCAAAGCAAATAACATCTGGTTTAGTCATCCTGTGCAAGGTTTCTGGATGAGTTGAGCAGCACAGGAGCCTGCGCTTGATCAGTTCTGCCACTGCCTTTAAAGGCAAATATTGAGCTGTTTCAGGTGGTGTAGGATAAGTCAGCTACCAAGCCACCAAATTAATCAATTTATACATGATAGATCATAACAGTCTTCTTTTGTTTTTTTTTTTCAAAGAAAGGCTTGGAATTTTTATGTCATACTGCACCACATCCTTCTTGTGTAAGCTGATGAAGCCCAGCAGTGAGGTCATTTCAGTGGGAATCGAGCGTATCCCACTAACCTAGATTGCAAGCTGCATACCTGTTGCACACCTGAAACTTAGTGTACGATCCAGAAAACCTGCTTTAATCACCGTATTCCCTGAGCACAGGGCTTGGAAGCTCCCTGAGTTTGACAGCAGCCAGATGAGGGGAGGTGCAGCAGCCAGGCACTAAGAAGGAAATCATCTTATTTCTGCTAAGCTTCCTCAAAAAGGCTTTGGCTGTCTGGCCCACAGTAGGTGTTTTCAGGCTGCAGAAATGCAGCAAGGATGACAGCATCTCCTGTTTACAAAGTGGCCCTCACAGGGGCGTTTCTGTGGCTGGGATCCTGGGCCTGGCAGCAGGCCGCAGATAGCCTTGGGCTTCTTGCTGAAGCTGGCCATAGACCAGCTGGAAGGAGGGCAGCTGAAGGACAGAAAGGAGGGGCCTGGCTCAGCAAGAAGTTTCCTAAGGGATTATTCCTAAGGGACACAACTTCAGGACTGTTGCAGCTGCTCACAGTTTCATGTAAAGAGCAGCTATATTCCAGAAAGCAGAGCCTGGAACCCTAATTCTCTCCCTTCCTATGATCACTGGTAACTTTTCCTGTGGAAGTGCAAAGGGGACCTGCTCCCTGCATTGCTGCAGACACACAGATGACAGCTGACCTCGTCCATCCCAGCAGATACACAGAGAATGCTCCTTGTGTTTTCTCCATAAGCATCCTTTGAACAACTATCGTAGAGTACAATGCGATTTAGAGAGAATTATCCACACAGATAGCAACAGAGAGGTTATTTATCCATGTACCTGCCAGTAAAAATACAGTTTGCTCAGACTGTTTACCAAAATACTCCTCCAAGAAGTCTGCTGCAGCACATGCAGACATGGGGTGGGTGACTCAATGTAGAGACCCAACGGTGGTACATTGATTCCATTTTGTTCAACAGCAGGTTAATGCACTGCCAGTATTCCTCACGCAACTGAAGAATGCCCCTCAGCAGGCAGGATCTGAGCCCACCAACATGAGGAATTCCTTCCATGACTCTTCTATAAACCTCTTTGTACTCCCCAGCAGAGGTAATGCAGTCTCTGTCTTAACCATGGCTGCTGGAAAGAGAGAAAATTGTTGAAAGCATGTACCTGAACATCATATATTGCTGCATATTTATCTTTAATTACATGAGTCTTGTGTTCTGGAGAGATCAGGATGCACAACTTTACTGTGGAATTTCTGAAAACTTTACCATCACATTATCTATGACAATCAGTATAACAGTAACTAGGCAAACAAAACAAAAGTTTTTAATCTAATTGCAGCAACATGCAAAGAAACTCAGCTAGTCATATGTATATGCAGAGATTTTCTCCATTAAGCCAAGTCACATTGAAATGCCTGAGTAAACAACTGAACTGCACTAGCATATAAATCAATAGACGTAGTCAATAAAAATAGCCATCCCAGTGCTGACCCCTCTCTATGAAAAAAGTCACTGCTGTTTCTCCTGCGGGTCTGTGGAAAAATTAATATAGCATTAGGAAAGCCCAGCTTTTGTCTCTCAGTACAGTCCCAAGCAGGGGTTTTAATGCATGATGGCATGAGTCAGGGAATATATTGATCACGGAGACCTCATACCCAAAATCTGCACTTTTTGGTTGGTTGGTTGTCTTTTTTTATTTCATTTTAATATTTCTTTATTTATTTTGCTTTCTGAAGGGAGAAGTTAGTAATGTTCCACAGTCTTAGCATCATGTCTAAATTGTGCAGACGCAGCTGGAGGGTGACTCAGTACCCACTCCTCACCCACCCGCATTGGCGGGGTAGTGACATTTCTAAAGGGTTATTGCTAGACATGCCTACTGGGGATGTAAATTATGTGATGCAGTACATTCTAGAAGGGCAGCATGATCTAAATGAATATTGTCTCCTCATGGTCCCACAGCCCATGTGTTGTCTGTATGGGGTTGTTCCTTGTTACTCCAGTAGAACGGTATCTGGCCAAGCACAGCAAGTTTCTTGGCATGTGGACATTCCTCTTGAAGCAGCACGAGTTCAATCAGCAATGAAAATATCTTTATTATAGGCTAAGCACAATAGAAGAAGAAAAGCTGTAGATTTGCCACTAAATGTGCTTACACTGATGAAGTGACACATGGCAACTTGACCGTGTGCACTGGCCAGCAGGACAGAGTATCCGTAGCACCAAGGTGTAGTACCAGGATGAGACACTCCGGTTTTACTTCCTAGTCCAATCCCGTAACTGCAGGATAGCAAAGGAGTGCCGCTATTGCAACTACCTGTGATTGCAGTCTCAGAATGAACGAAACTACTGTCCGCAGAAAAAGAAAGGAAGGTCCGTTTTATGTTTAATGGAACATTTATTCACTTTTTATGCATATGTCAAAATGATTGTTAGTGTGCTATTGTACTGTAAACCTGTATGTTGTTATATTTAGAATAACCTGTACAAAATCTGTCATGCTTCTTAGTATCTATCACCCTTCCTTTTATCTGCTATCTTATAATTCCCATCTGTGAGTGATTAAGATATCTATGAGTAAGTAATGTTATAAGATGCAGAAATATTCCAAGAAAATAGTTTTGTACTGTGGCTTACTGTATAATATTTGTCTCCTATAAAATGGAAGTGAGTGCTTTAACTTTGGCCTGAAAGAGTGAATTGCAGCACTGTAAAAAATGCAGTTCCTTACAAAATGAAGATGCTTTTCACCAGGGGTAAACACCAGCATTCAAAACTTTTGTGCTGATATTTTGATTTTGATGTGCTCAGTAATGCTTCTGTATTAATTAAAATGTAAAAAAGAACATTTTAATATAGCACTGCGTTTATATCTCAAACAAAAGCGCATATGCTATGCCATCAGAAATAGCAGAACCTCTTATCATTTAGTTTTCTGCATTTTCAAGCAGAAAACAAACTCTTCTGTACCATTTGCTCTTCAGCTAATGCATATCTTGTGTGGTTGGAGGTGTTCCATGAACCATGACCCTATAGTAAAATTTATTTCTCTTGCCTGTTACAGTGGTCAGTAGCTATTTCATTTTAAGCTATTGTATAGAAATCTAAAGCATGAGACTTAGCACTGCCAGTGCCTGTGGGGATGTTACCAGGCTGCTGGAAACATAGCTTTTGAGTCCTTTAGGGACAAGTCGTGTCTTGAAGCTATTAAGTTGTGAATGAAAACTGCAGTGCAGTTTTGTGCATTCTGATTGAACTGGCATTGCTGAAAAGATGTTAGCTGATAATAATTTAACATATGGTATATTAAGACAAAAAATATGTGCAAGTGTTATTAAGGTTATGGCATAAGCTACAGAAAGGAAGGAAAAAATGTGGAAAGGTAAATTTTATGTTCAGTTGAAAACTGCTGTGTGGGATGTACAGCGTGACATCCAAAGTAGCTAGGATAACCCGCTGAGTTAAAGTATTTGTTACATCCCAATTTAATGCAACAGAGCAAGGCAGAAATGTCAAATTTGTAGATCCTACAGATTTGTGTGACCCAATATTTACTGGAATGGGGACCTGGGTGTGGACTAGATGGGGTTATAGGGACACAAAAACCATTTGAATAAAAACACCCAGATGAGCCATCTTTCTATGTATTTTTTAATAGGATTAGTCAATTAGTAAAAATTTCTGGTGGTAAAATCTGCTGCATTGGTCTGTTTGTTGCTTTCCTTTTTATAAATACTAGGAGAACAGAGAGTCTGGCTTCTCCAAAAGTCCACTGGGCTACGCCTACGAGGCAGAGCTCCTGCCATCCAAGATTTTGCAGAGGTGCTGAGCCAAGCCCCATGCCTGCAGGCTGCAAGGCAGTCACAACATGTCCTGGGCAAGTTCAATCGCATTCTGTATTTCTCATGTGGGAGGAGTTTTCACTGAGACCTTGCCGGGCTCTGTCATAAATGTGAGCGTAAGTGAGGAATGTGTTAGCACATTTAAGGGGGAAAAGAAGGAATAATAAGTATCTTAAGATCTAGATACTTACATATTTCTTTAAAATCTTTGTTTAGCCCCCTAACATGGAATTTAAAGCTGTTGAACAATTCCAGATGTCGCCACCTTCAAAGGGTACTGCAGCCCCCTCAGCACCAGCAGAGAACTGGTCTTTAGCTGCGTGTTCCAGTAACCTCAGACATTCAGTTTGGAAGATGCTGTCTGAAAACTATGAATATTTGGAAAACCAACATAAAAACCCCAAATCCTCCATTAGCTGCAGTTAGACTTTTCCAAACTTCAGAGGATCTGTGGGACAGCCTTCCATAAATACTAGCAAAAACATAAGGGAACCAGTTTCTTCTTTCTGATGAAATAAATTTCATCATTTTGGACCAACAGTTGGCAACACTCTCTCAGAACTACTGACTGCCAGTGTAAAAATGTTGGGGCTGATTCAGCAGCCCTAGCACACTGTAAATATTGAAGCTCATGGAAAGCGCAGCGTGGGAGTAACCTTCTCCTCCCTTCTGCATACTTCCAGGCACATTATGCCCTTTTGCACAGTTGTGAGTGCTTAAAGCAAAGGGCTGTTGGAGGCTGTGGTGCAGTGCTGGAGGGAAAACCGAGCAGGTGCCGCCATTTGCTGTGCTGCTAAATGGCTCGAAGGTGCCTGCCCTTAGCTGCAGCGTATGGAGTGGGTGCTCAGTGAGACCCCTGCTAGTGCTGCCCAGGGCTGAGCTGGGAGGCTCAATAATGGGAGGTGGAGGTTCTTCTGCTCTGAAGAAATCCTACAGTGCAGGGACAGCAAGGGCTCAGGGATGCATCCGTGCTGAGAGAGGCAGAGGCACTCAAGCTGCTTTGCAGCAAATCTTTTGTGCAGGTACAGAGAGCAAAACAGAGTCTCCCTGAGATTCATACACCAATGAGCAGAACATACCCTTCTGCCTTGCATGAGCGTCTGAGGCTTGGGCTTCCTTTTCAAGGCTTAATACTCTGTGGAGAACAAGGGAGCCAGTGAAATGTTTTCTCTTTAGTGCCTGCTGGCAGGTGACTGAAGTAGATAATACCGCCCAAATGAGCGTGTTGTATCTCTGCTTGCAGACTGCTGAATTAACAGCGGTGATAATACATCACAGGCACTCATTTCCTGTCTGCTCGATGAGGAAATGATATGCATTTGTTGTAGGTTAAAATACCACAGTGAGAGGTAAGCTAAGCTGAACAGATCGCCAAATTCCCTTGAACACCACTCTGGTGTATTCCTGTGACATCAGGTCCCCCTGGTTTTAGCCTGGCCCTAATCTTGTGGGTTTTGTCGATAGAACTCATGTTGTTTTCCATAGCTATGAAAAGGTGAAAACAGAAAAAAACTATTGTGATTTTTGTCAGTCTAATTTGTTGGTATCATTGTTTAGGTCTTAAAAATGGCACTCCTGGCCAACACTGCCGTAGCACAGCTTGTTCTAGGCCCAAGTTTAACATTCTGTAGGCAACTGAGAGATTACAGCAGCTTTAAGCACAATGGCATTGCAGCTGCTCCACCTGAGATATTCCCACAGAATGGGACATCTTTCCTATCACAGGACCAACCAACAAAGCAGTTCTGGTGAACTTCAAGATGTACAAACAGGGAATAAAAATTCCAAGTGAACATGTTTGGCAACACGAACCAACCAGGTACAGTCATTGCTGCAGGACGTGAACCGACTGAAAATTCCAGGGGAGGAATGTAAGCAATTTGTATCTGAAAATTAAAGCCTGAAAGAGCACCCTACTTCAGCACAAATGGTTTGGTTATATCCAGGAACAAAAGAAAATAGGTTTTTTGTTTGTTTGTTTTACAAGGTAAAATGTTTTTCTTGGGTTTATTTATTTATTTTTGTTTTGTAAAGGTCTACCGGATATCCTCCAGGGTAAATAAAAACCAGTGTGTGCAGAGCGGTGCATGTGGTTTTACAGCAGGAAGAGAAAAAGAAGCATTCAGAGCATGCTGATCATTAGTGCTTGACAGGAAAGAGCAGAAGTAGATGTATTTATGCATTTTATAGTGAAAAAATGCAATCTGTGTTTGTGTTCCTGTTGTGACAGAGCTCACGTAGCCTCCCTCCACCACCAGAACCTGTCCGTGTCCTGAAGGAGCAGAGACACCTCTGCCCGTGGAGAGGGGCATCCAGCATGGGGCACCCACCATGCCCATGCAGCCACGGGGCTCCAGGCTCACAGCTCTAAGCAGACAAGACCGAGGACCAAGGACCGAGGACATTCCTGGAAACTACAGGGAAACTACAGGCCGGTCAGCCTCACCTCTGTGCCTGGCAGGATCATGGAGCAGATCCTCCTGAAGGCCCTACTAAGGCACATGGAAAATCAAGATGAGGTGATTGGTGGCAACCAACATGGCTTCACCAAGGGCAAATCGTGCCTGACAAAACTAGTGGCCTTCTATGATGGAGTCACAGCAGCAGTGGATAAAGGGAGAGCAACCGACGTCATCTACGCCCTCTTTGTCTGGACATCTACCAGGCGTTTGACACTGTCCCACATGACATCCTGGTTGATAAACTGGATAAATATGGGTTTGATGGATGAACCACTCGCTGGATAAGGAGCTGGCTGGATGGCCGCACTCAGAGAGTGGCGGTCAATGGCTCAATGTCCCATTGGAGACCAGTGACGAGTGATGTTCCTCAGGGATCGGTACTGGGACCAGTGCTGTTTAACATCTTTGTCGGTGACATGGACAGTGGGATCGAATGCACCCTCAGCAAGTTTGCAGATGATGCCAAGCTGTGTGGTGCAGTCGACACGCCAGAGGGAAGGGATGCCATCCAGAGGGACCTGGACAGGCTTGAGAGGTGGG